>CM040122.1:90680035-90909174 GCA_022559845.1 Amorphophallus konjac | reverse complement strand
GTCTCGTGCTCTTCGGTAGCGCTCCTCACCATCTCTCAGCCACTGTTCAGCAAGACCAAGGCTGGTTCGGAGTTCGAACAACTGGGCCTCCATGGCCCTTCGTTCCTCCCTTTCAGTCAATCTGTTGGCTCTTTCTCTCTCTGCGTCTCTTTCTCTCTCTGCACGTTCTCTCTCACGGTCTTCCCTCTCCAACTGGAGAGTGATCCTCAGTTCCACGGCATCCCTAGAGGAGTCGTCATCAGCATGATGCCGCAGTTCCCTCTCCAGTTCTGCTATCCTAGCCTCCCTCTGCGCAGCTTGGGCAAGCGCTTCTTCCGTCTCCTTTTCCTGCCGAGTGTACCATCTCAGATACGCGATAAGGCGTAAACAAAAAGAACTCAACACTGAAACTTTTACCTGTATACAGAGCATCCCTTCTGCCTCCGCAGCACGCTGCGTGGCGTGAGCAAGTTGCTCATGAAGCAAGTCAAGTTCTGAGGTGGGAATCCACAAGCTGGAAGAGGCACCACCTACTCCCATCGCTGGGGAAGCCGCGCCAATCTGGGCATGCTACGACCGCGTGAATTAGCAGCCAACTTCTGGAATCTGGGGTTTTAATTAGGAACGCACTGTACACCTACCAAGGCGCTCGTAGCTCCGCGGGCATCGCCCAACCGTTGCTCCATCTCTCCCAAGCGAGTTCGTAAAGTCGCTATCATCGTATCACGGATATCCTGCAGCCATACAAGTCGGCATTTCCACCAGAAAACCCAAAAAAGGAGAAAGAAGAAAAGAGAAAATGGGGAGACCTACCTCCGCAAGTCCCTGGGGTTGGAACTGCTCTGCGTACCTTGTCTTGTATAGACGCAGGTAATCCTCGCTATCCCGTGCCTGCGATTCCACGATTATGCCATCCCGTTGCCAGTCTTCGTACTGTTCGAAGAATCGCACACGCCAGTCAATGCAGGTTGCCGGTCCTCGCGTCTCTCTCCCAACGCGAGGTGGCGCAGCTGAATCCACCCATTCTTGAGCCAGTCCCAAAGTCCTCATAACCAATCGTAGCCGAAGCGGCTTGATTTCATTCAGGCAGTTGTTGACGCCTAAAATAAAGATGATAATAATGGCAGTGATGAAACAATAATAATAACCCTAAAATACCTTTATTTCTGACAAAATACCTTATTTCTGTTATCTTGTTTTCAGGAATAGAAGAAGAAAAGAAGAAAAGAAGAGACGGCCGGCTCTAATAGAGAACCACTGAAACGAGACACAAGATCTCGGAAGATACTCGGGGCCATCCCCGAACGAGCAAGAAAGAAGCCCAGCCGACAAGATATGTCAGCCGATGAGTCAGCCCTCGTCAGTGCTGATGCAATCAAAGGAATTAACAAGGCCAAAGAAAGGAATGGGCCTGTTAATGCGCTATTAAGGATGGGCTTGATGCCCCTCGCGCCGAGAACCTCCCCATGGCAGCGGGCGCGCCGGGAAGCTCCTCTAAGGGAGTGCGCCGGGAAGCCCCTCCAAAGGTTGTCGCGCCGAGATGCCCCTCGCACCGGGAAGCTCCTCCAAGGGAGTGCGCCGAGAAGCCCCTCCAAAGGATGTGCGCCGGGAAGCCCCTCGAATGGGCGCGCCGGGAACTAATGATGTAGGCACGCCGAGTGCCATTGATGTGAACAGGGTCTATATAAACCCACTCCTTCGATGAAACGAAGGGGGGCGAATAGAAGAGAATAGAAATTAGAAGCGAATACAAAAAAGAGGGGCAGATATTGAGAGGATAGCCAGAAACCCAAAAAGAGAAAGAGAGAGCCCGAGGAAAAGGCAATCGAAGAAGCGAAGAGAAGATCTGACAGGAAAGAAGAAGGAAAGGCTCCAGGTGGGCTGCTCCGGGGAGGGAGAGGAGTCAATGCTCCGCCCTCCCCCATGTTTTCTTTCCTTTTCTTTGATGTAATCTAGTGAGTTTTCTTCTCGATTTATCAGATGTAGCCGGACAATCCCGGTTCTGCTTTGTACCTCTCTGCTTCTTATATTCCCTTTCATGGTTGATGTAAGTGTGAGACGATGCAATGAAATGGAATGCTGCAATTGCAGTGATGAATATTGGGCAATCGAAGTTCTTCCCCTTTGCGTCCTGTGGATATGTCTTCTATTTGAAATGCATAATAGTTTATACAGTACCGGTTTCAGAATTCTCGTTGGTTCTCTGAAGAGGGATGAGGATAGGACCCCCACCCCCATCTAATGGGTGATTGGGCTCCATTCCCTTCTCATTTCCTATCTCAATGGCAGATTCTCCGCATATGTTCCGAGTGTTTCCCTCGAGCCCTTCATGTTGTTCAGGAACCCGAGATACCAATCTCTTGGTTCCCTGAACTGCCAGGCTTTGGTGAATGATGATTTTGATCCCTGGGTCCTCCATTCTAAGCCTTGAATGCTTAGGGCCTGGAGTTTCGGTGCTAAAAGTCCATCCATCACCAGTTTTTGATGCCATTGGGTTCGTCTAGGGGATCAGAGACAGTCATCTCTTGATCCCCCAGACGGCTGACGGCAAACAGAGAAAGTTTCTCAGGTCCGGACGATGATCTCTCTTCTGTCTCCTGATTTGGTCTCTCGGCTCCCTTGGCATCCCTCTACCAGAGGCATCCATGAAACCCCATCCTGTACTCCAAATCCGGTTGCAATCCGAGCTAGAATCTGAGAAAATTCCCAAAACAGAGTGCCGTAATCAAGCCCTGAAATCCTTAACCTTTTTACCTTCTCGGCGTAATAATTTCCCCGTCGAGTACTACGCTGCCGAGAGACCTCCCTCATCAGCAAACCGACAAAAAATCTCTTCAGGCCACTTCCACGTGAACCCCCCAGCTCTTAGCTTCCCGGCGCCACCGTCCCGGCGCGGTGACGAGCGCGCCGGGAAGCCCCTGGCCGAGAGCCTCCCCCTTTCCTTTTGCCTTTGGAGCCACGCCGAGACCCCCTTGTTTGGTCGAGGAACCCGTGCCGAGAACACCCCCTTTTGGCCGTTAAATCCCTCTCCACCTAGCCTTCCCGGCTTGGTGCATCTCGGCGCCAGCTTCCCGGCGCGGTGACGAGCGCGCCGGTAAGCCCCTGGCCGAGAACCCCTCTTTTGGCCGACTAAGCCCATGCCGAGAACCCCTTTTGCCAATACAAAATCATGCCGAGGGCTCCCTCTTTGGCCAATAGAAAGCCACGCCGAAATCCCTCCTTCGGCCAATGAAACACAGTCAGAGGCCCACTTCTGCACCATCATTTTTAACCTTTCGATCTCCCTACACATCTGCCTAGGGGATGTTCAGAGACCATCATACATGTCCTAAGAAAATACAGTAATGGGGAGGACCTTCCCTACATCTTTCGTTCCTGATCCGGGTTTCTCTGCTACCTTACGAACCCAAAGAGCCATGTTATTATATGCGTTCTGAGGAGTTCAAAGGGAATATTAATCGGGGATAAACATCATTGGGGATAACTCCCCTACATAACCTTACGAGTCAGGGAAGCTCTGCCACTGCATAAGCTTCAATGGCCTCAAAAAGGATATCAAGCTGGTGCTGCAAGCACATACACGGGCTAGGGGTCCCATACCCCCCTTTTTTCTGGCTTTCATCCCGGCACTCCGTGGGTGATCGTCTATCATCCCCTGGCAAATGCTAAGTCTAGGGGAGGTGCTGTCAAAATTCTCCCAGGATGACGAAAGTCAATATTAAGCTATCCCCGGGACTTTGCACACTGGTGGCGAGGATTCTCTGCACCTTGATCTTCCCGAATGCCCCCTGGAGCCCGATGTTTCTATAAAGCCCAAATCTAATCCCGCTCAGATTTGATGAACTGATCCACTTTGACTTCACAGAACCTATCTGGCTTGTCCTGAATCGCCAAGAAACCCAAAACAGAGCCTCCGGAACCCCTTCCGGGTCCTCACGGCGCCAGAACACCAACACTCTCTCGGCACCATGGCTCCCGGCGCGGCCCTGAGCGCGTCGGGAACCCTCACGCCGAGAACCCCTCCTTGGCCCTCTTGTCAGCGCGCCGAGAGCTCCCCCTCCTCTTCAGCCATGCCGAGAGCCTCTTCCTCCTCCTTTCAACCAGGCTGAGAACACCCCTGGCCATCTCCCCTTCGCGCCGAGAAGCTCTCCAGTTGGCACGTCGGGAACCCCGGCCATTCTGCCTTTGCGCCGGGAACCTATGTACACTTGAACTGCATTGATAGCATACCCCAAATTTTATTACTGAGCCCTCAATCCAAATTTTGTTCCGGGGGCTCCGCCCCCAGAAACCCCCGCAAGGGGCGCTGCCCCCTTGACCCCCGTGACCCGACCGGGCAGGTCGATCCCCGCGACCTGACCGCGCAGGTCGATCCACGTGCGAGGGTGCAACATTGAGCGTTCGCTCACTTTTCGTCGTCCCGCATCGGGTTCATGAATAACCCCTTTAGCTCGGGAGGGCTCTGCCACTGCATGAGTTCCGCCGGCTTCTACAGGGAATATCAAACATTGCCCCATGGCAGATATGCGGTTCGGGAAGTTCAGCACTTCTCTCTTTCGGCTTTCATCCCGGCATTCCGTGGGTGATAGTCTATTTCCCCCTGGGCACAATCTAGATAAAGGGGAAATGCTGTTGAAATATCGATCGATGCTTTGAACCCCCATCATGGCCACGGCCCAGTCTGCCTGTGACTGAAATTTTCCCTTCCCCCCTAAGCCCGGTCTTTGAACCGCTGACTTAACGATATCATCTGTATCTATGGTTGATGTTATTATCTTGCCCGCCTCCCTGGCTCCGGTATGAAGTTCCATTTGCGCACATGAATATATGTTTGCCTCTCAAGGCCTCCTATTTTTTGGCGTTTAATCAAGGGTTGTCCTTCTTAGGAAGGGTGTAATTAACGTCATAACCTTTATAGTATGACGGACTTCTGGTCCAGACGTGATCACTCACAATCGACTGACCAAGTCAGATCGAGCGCACAATGAAATTGTCACACATGTGACTGGCATGCCAATAAATAAATAAATAAATAAATAAAATAAATAAGATAAAATCCGCGTTCCCACAAGTCTGGCACACCCGGTGGGCTGCTCCGGGGAGGGAGAGGAGTCAATGCTCCGCCCTCCCCCATGTTTTCTTTCCTTTTCTTAGATGTAATCTAGCGAGTTTTCTTCTCGATTTATCAGATGTAGCCGGACAATCCCGGTTCTGCTTTGTACCTCTCTGCTTCTTATATTCCCTTTCATGGTTGATGTAAGTGTGAGACGATGCAATGAAATGGAATGCTGCAATTGCAGTGATGAATATTGGGCAATCGAAGTTCTTCCCCTTTGCGTCCTGTGGATATGTCTTCTATTTGAAATGCATAATAGTTTATACAGTACCGGTTTCAGAATTCTCGTTGGTTCTCTGAAGAGGGATGAGGATAGGACCCCCACCCCCATCTAATGGGTGATTGGGCTCCATTCCCTTCTCATTTCTTATCTCAATGGTAGATTCTCCGCATATGTTCCGAGTGTTTCCCTCGAGCCCTTCATGTTGTTCAGGAACCCGAGATACCAATCTCTTGGTTCCCTGAACTGCCAGGCTTTGGTGAATGATGATTTTGATCCCTGGGTCCTCCATTCTAAGCCTTGAATGCTTAGGGCCTGGAGTTTCGGTGCTAAAAGTCCATCCATCGCCAGTTTTTGACGCCATTGGGTTCATCCAGGGGATCAGAGACAGTCATCTCTTGATCCCCCAGACGGCTGACGGCAAACAGAGAAAGTTTCTCAGGTCCGGACGATGATCTCTCTTCTGTCTCCTGATTTGGTCTCTCGGCTCCCTTGGCATCCCTCTACCAGAGGCATCCATGAAACCCCATCCTGTACTCCAAATCTGGTCTCAATCCGAGCTAGAATCTGAGAAAATTCCCAAAACAGAGTGCCGTAATCAAGCCCTGAAATCCTTAACCTTTTTACCTTCTCGGCGCGATAATTTCCCCGCCGAGAACTACGCTGCCGAGAGACCTCCCTCTTCAGCAAACCGACAAAAAATCTCTTCAGGCTTGTTTGACACATTTTTTCTTTTTATTATTTTAATCCTTATGTTTTATTTTATTTTCTTGGTTCATTGATTTATTGGTGTGTCAGTCACCGAAGTGACGATTTCATTGTGCGCTCGATCTGACTTGATCAGTCGATTGTGAAGTCCGAGTCGGGACCGGAAGTCCGCCATACCATAAAGGCTATGACGTTAATTACATCCCCCCTAAGGAGGATAACCCTTGATTAAACGCTAAAGGTAGGAGGCCTCAAGAGGCAAACATATATTCATGTGCGCAAATGGAACTTTATACCAAAGCCAGGAAGGCGGGCGAGATAACAACATCAACCATAGAAACAGATGATATCGTTAGGTCAGCGATTCAAAGACCGGGCTTAGGGGGGAAGGAGGATCTCAGTCACAGGTAGACTGAGCCGTGACCATGATGGGGTTTAAAGCATCGATCGGTATTTCGACAGCATTTCTCCTTAATTTGGATTATGCCGAGGGAGAAATAGGCTATCACCCACGGAGTGCCGGGATGAAAGCCGGGAGAAAGAGAGAGGCCAGACCTCCCTACCCATATGTATATATATATGCCATGGGGCAATGTTTGATATTCCCTATAGAAGCCGACGGAACTCATGCAATGGCAGAGTCCTCCTGAGCTAAAGGGGTTACTCATCAATGCAGTTCAAGTGTACATAGGTTCCCGGCGCGAAGGCAAAATGACCGGGGTTCCCGACGTGCCAACTGGAGAGCTTCTCGGCGCGAAGGGGAGATGGCCAGGAGTATTCTCGGCCTGGTTGAAGGGAGGAGGAAGAGGATCTCGGCACAGCTGAAGAGGAGGAGGAGCTCTCGGCGCGCTGACAAGAGGGCCAGGGGGGGTTTTCTCGGCGTGAGGGTTCCCGGCGCGCCCAGGGCCGCACGAGGAGCCATGGCGCCGAGAGAGTGTTGGTGTTTTGGCGCCGTGAGGACCCGAAAGGGGTTCCGGAGGCTCTGCTTTGGGTTTCTTGGCGATGCAGGACAAGCCAGATAGGTTCTGTGAAGTCAAAGTGGATCAGTTCATCAAATCTGAGCTGGATTAGATTTGGGCTTTGCAGGAGCATCGGGATAGAAAAGGAATTTGGGAAGTCTAGGGTCGAGGGAAACCCTGTCAACATTATCATGCGGAGCCCAGGGGACAACCTGATGTCTACTTTCATCTTCCTGAGAGAATTTTGGCAGCACCTCCCCTGGACCGAGCATTTGCCAGAGAGTGGTATAGGCTGACATCCACGGAGTGCCGGGATGAAAGCTGGAAAATGAGTGAGCACTAAGGCTCGAAGAGACTATCCATGTCTCTGGCATCGGTCACTATTCCCCTTCTCGAAGACTGATGAAACTCATGTAGAGACAGGGTTCGTCAGACCCACGGGGTGGCATGTGAATCCTGTTAGGGACCTCAGAATATAGGGGAGGTCAATCCCCAGCTAATTTATCCCCTGGGGTGCATATGACGACTCACGAACGCCCCAGAATAAATGGACGAAGAGGCCAAAGGAGTGGACGAAGGAGAGGCTCTCAGCATGGTTTTCATTGGCAAGAAGATGGCTCTCGGCGTGAGATTATAGGTTGGCCAAGGGGTTCTCGGCATGGGTTTACGGGTTGGCCAAGGAGGGCTCTCGGCACGGGTTTAAATTGACCAGAGGGGGTGCTCTCGGCATGGGTTTAAATGCAAAAGAAGGAAGAAGGGAGGCTCCCGGCGTGGAGCCTCTTGGCGCGCTCCTCTCCGCGGAGGAAGGCTGGTGCAGAGAGGCCAAAGGCAAGGGGGGAAGGTCTCGGCCAGGGGCTTCACGGCGCGCCCATTACCGCGCCGGGAAGGTGGTGCCGGGAAGCCAAGAGCTGGGGGGTTCACGTGGAAGTGGCCTGGAGAGATTTTGTCGGTTTGCTGAAGAGGGAGGTTTCTCGGCAGCGTAGTTCTTGGCGGGGAATTTTGCACGCCGAGAGGATGGAATTGCTACAGGATTTCATGGTTTGCAGAGCTGAAACGATGCTATGTTTGGGGATTTTATGAGATTTCTGGCTCGGATTGAGGCTGGATTTAGAGTGTAAGCGAGAGATTACACAGATATGGGTTTGATTTGCCAAAGATGGGCTGGGTTCAAAGGGGAATCGAAGAAACCACTGCAGGATGGGGTTCTGAATCGTCATATTATTATTGACCCTCAGGGGCTCATTTGCTGGCATCTTTGGTCGCCTGGGAGCCAAGAGATGGCCATCTCTGACCCCAGGGGCGACCCTGATGTAATTGTTCGGACTGGAGCCGGATTAGAAACCATCGGTATTAATTTATTGAAGCAGCTTACTTACTCCTATGAGAAGAGGATCTCGAGCAAACCCTCGGAGTTACTGCCAATATCGGTAGCAGACTCTCCCAGAAGCCAAGAGATGGTCTGTCTCTGGCCCTAGGGCAAGCTTGGAAAACTTTATGCACAGGATGATGAATCGGAGAGGGACATCGGCTCATTTAGAACGACATTTATTCTACTGCAGACAATTGAGCCCGAAGACCCACCGGGGAATCGGACGCACTTCAGTTGGACTTAAAATGAAAACATATAAAGGAAAAGCATAGCAGCAGACGGAGAGATAGCGGGCAAATACTTCAATCGCCTAGCGCCCAAACGGGCCACTGGAGCATTTCATACAATCACATCATTCCGGGACTCACCCCAGCCACATAGAGGGAATGGAGGAAAGGGAGATGAATGGCGGCCAGGATATCCCGGTTATCACCGATGAATCGAGATAAGACTCGCATGGTTACATAAAGAAGAAAACAGAAACAAAGAAGATGAAAAGGGGGGGGGGAGGGCGGAGCATTGACTCCTCTCCCTCCCCGGCTGCCCACCTTGAGCTTCTGCTCCTTCGTCTCTTCTCAGATATTCCTTCGCTTCTTCGAGTCTCTCCTTCTGGAGCTCTCCTTTTCTTTTTCTCTTCTCTCTTTTTTTTCTTCTGTTCTGTGTTTTCTTGTGTGTCTCTCCTCTTCTTCTTTTTTGTTCGAAGGGAGGGGATTTTATACCCGTTCCCCCCCTCTCGGCAGGCTTCATCACGGCGTGAAGAAGGCAGCTTCCCGGCCCGCCTCTTTCAATCGGGGAGGCCTCCCGGCGCCAAAGGGCATGGCTTCCCGGCGCCCCCCCCCCCCCTCATATGGGCTTTTGGGCCTTGGTGAGGGTCTCTCGGCGCCATTCTCTAGAGCTCATTCGGCAGGCCCATTCAGGGCTTTTAAACTTCATATGCACTTCGACCTCTCTTAGTTTGATGTGACACAATCTTGGACTTAAGCAAGCAAGCACATTCGCATTCTAAATGGGCCAATTTGGGCCGCCGCTCTCTCGTCGCTCACCCAAGCCCGGGGTAACTTGGCAATGCCAAGGTGAAGATGTGGGGTTGGGCCCTTGCTGGTAGAGGGCCAGCAAGGCCAAGGCTTGATTCCCAAAAGGATGTGGAACCCAATTCAATGGGACCGACAAAGTGCCAAGGGCACCGGTTTCACTCTTCCCACGGTGATCACTCAAGGCAACGGGGCTTGAGGATCGGGCTCTCTCTCGCACAACCAGCGGAGCTAAGAAACAAACATTGAAAGACAAGCACAATGAGCAAGGGTTTAGAGCACTTACTCGACCGGTTTGAAGAAACCGGTCCCGCTCGGAGACGAGGGCGAGCGGGGAGGCGGTGGATCCCCACACGCCGCGGCGGTGTAGCTTGACCTGAAATTACAAACGGTACAGCACTACTCCTCACGCAGGAGGGGTGATCTTGGGGTGGGGGTTATGCTTAATACATTCAAAACTACCTCCACACAGGGAGGGGCCTTCAGCCGGCCAAGCGGGGTGGGGAGAGATGCAAAGGAAACCGAGTTTCCGAGCTTCGCCGATTCTGTCTAGCTTCTGTAATTCTGGACAGGGAGTCGATGTTGATGCAGCCAATAAATCCACCGAGCTCAGAATCTGATGAGACGTGCGCCAAAAGATTGCTAACCGGAGAGGAGTGCAGCCTAAATTTTTGGACGATGTTCTGATCTGGGGGCTGACTGCTCCGGCGACTGGAAGATGGATGCAGCTCTGGTCTCTGGCCGAGCTCAGTCTGAAACAGCAGGTTACAGAAGCAGTCACGGTTTCTCCTGAGCTCCAAATCTGGCACCGCTGGACTCGTTGGAATCGTTGATGAGTCTACTTTGCATCAAAACAAACGGGGAAGTCTTCTGATGTCGGAGATGAGCTGGGTGTCCAGAGAAGTGGACGGTGGTCGGGGCAGACTGTGAGGAGGCAGACCGGCGTGGTTGTGGTCGAAAATTAATATCTCTGATTGTTGGATGCCGAACGGAGCTCCGCCTTCTGTTCCTGGACGCTGACAGGGGGAGGAAGATCTTTGTAGAAGACCCTGAAGGCTGATTCCTTCAAGGTTTGTCGTGGGAGAGTCTTCTCTGGCGCTCTGGCTTTTGGTCTGAGAGGTTCTGCGCAGTCGGGGAAGAACAGCCTTCACGGACGCCCACGAACTCAGAATGGAGTGATTCCATCTCGCCTGCGAAGAGCACAGGGAGACCTTTCCAGAAAGTTAGGCCACGCCACCAGCAGAACCAGGATGCAGTCGTGGACGTCACTGCAACAGAGTGCTAATCTGCAGGTCGGCCTGCACACAAAGCTGGAGTGGAGAAGAGAGGAGGGGGGTGAACTTGGCTTGAGGGGAGAGGAGGGGTGCGACCTAGGGAGCAAGGAGGGATGGGGAGATTCGAATTTGGGCTTTGGAATGAGTTAATTCAGTCTTGGGAAGGTGGAGATATGCTTAGGGAAGTGAAAGGGGTAGGTGGTGGTTGGAGGGTGGGGTTTTGAGTGGTGGAACTTCCTTGGGACTAGGTGAGGATTAAAGAGGGGTTGTGGGAAGTTGTGGGGAGTTAATGGAGGTAGGTGGGGGTTGGAAGTGGTTGAGAGGGGGAGGAGAGAGAAGAAAATTCGAATTTGGGTGTTGAGGAGAGAGAAAGTGGAGTGAAAAAGAGAGATTAAGAGAGGGAAGGGTGGGGAATCTCTCCCCTAGGGTTTCTCACCTAAAAAATGGAATCTCTCCACTAGATAAGGAGTGTAAACTCTCAAAATGGCAAGTTTTTTCATTCATTGATTCATTACCTTCAAATGAAGGAAATGGGGCCCTATATATAGGAAACCCACATTTTACAATAAGTCCCTTACAAAAGACTCAATAACAAATAACCGAAGGGGTAGGGGGGGCTCATGGGCCAAGCCCGAAGAATTGGGCCCAATAGCACATTACACAATTTAATGACACTCAAACTTAGGAAAATAAATGTAAGACCTAGGAACATGACTCAAATAAAAGGGAAAATACATCAAATGACTCAAATAAAATTACATAGGACTTAAAATTAAATGACTAAACCATGCCGGATGCAACCGGGGCGAGGAGACGAGCTGTGAACGTGGGCATGGGAGGTGATGTCCCCATCATACTCCCGGGGTGCGGAGAACTCGACTCCGTCGAGTAAGTGTCATTCCCTCCTTGGAGGGTGTAGAAGTGGTACTGCCCTCAAGTCTTCCGAACGAGTCCGATCCATCCACCTTTCGAGATAGCGCTCGTATACCTTGCTCCGAGTGGTAGTGACTTGTTCATCCAATATTTGTTCAATTTGTTCACGCTGGGCTCTCTTGGCTGGTGATCTCTCTTCACGGGTGGGTGCTCTCTCAAGGGAAGAAGTGGGCTCAATCTCCTCACTAGGTACCACCGTGGGTCCCTTATATGACACTAGGTCGGCCACATTGAATGTGGGACTTATTGCATACTCCTCAGGGAGATCTAACTCGTAGACATTTGCACCGATGCGCCTCAAGACCTGGAAGGGACCAGCCCCACGTGGCCTCAGTTTAGAGTTGGCTCCCGGGGAGAGCCTCTCCGTCCTTACCATCACAAAGTCACCCTCATGGAAGTCTCGGTGACGCCGATGAGAGTCGGCCCGCCTCTTATAAGCCTCATTCTTTTTGCTTATGTGCTTGCAAAGGCTTTCATGCAATTTCGTGAATGTTGACATTCTAGGGGTGATGGGTGGACCTGGGCAACCGAAAGTAGACCGATCATGCTTTGATGCCAAGAAGCCTTTGATGGATTTTGGAGGGCCGGGGCAACCATATGTGGACTTATCATGCAATGTTGTCATGTAGACTTTGGTGGGCCTAGGTGGGCCGGGGCACTCGTAGGTGAACCTATCATGCAAAGTGGTGATGAATGTGGGGGGACCCGGACATCCGTAGATACTTTTGACATGCTTAAGATCCATGATGAATGAAGGAGGACCATGACATCCGAATGTGGACCACTCATACTTTCTACTTGATATGTGGGTGATATGAATGAATGGACCCAACATAGTGTTCATGCCAAGGGGTATGGTAAGCCTAGACACATGCATGCTTTTCCCAAAGGTGACTTCCATGTGTATAGGTGTGGGACAACCTTTGAACTCCCATTGGAAAGGATCGAATGGATCTAAGAAGGTAGTCATCATGGGGTGGGGTACAACCTGATTACCTAGGGATATATGGCCCAAGGTCATGGCTCCCAAGGTATAACCCGAGTCATGGATGAGGTGGGTTTGGCCCAATATGGTGGGTGAGGGTAGGAAAGGGTGGGTGGTTGGTAAGATGGTTGGGTCATATGAGTCCCTTGACTCCCATTGGAATGGATCATATGGATCATAAAATGGGTCATCTAGGGGGAGGAACTCCATGTCCTCAAGATCCTTAAAAGGTGCTAAGTCATCCTTCTCCATGATAATTGGGCCAATGTTCTTGACAAGTGGGTCGGCCATGAGTGGAGGGCTTGGCTTTCTACCCGAGATAAGAAGCTCTAAATCGAGGAGAAGGTTGGGCTCATCGGGTGTAGGGAGGAATAGAAGGAGGTCGCTAGTGTAGCAACCAATGGTGCAAACTGAGGTGATAGACCCTATGCATAGGTGTAGGAGGCTAAGGCTCCTAGGTTGTTCTACCATAGGGGTCAACATGCTAGTCATCTCTAATTGCCATGCTATGCCCTTGAGAAGGTCTTCTAAGGTCTCCACTTGATAGGATGCTTGGATTGTGGTGTGATAGGATAAGAAGGGCACTAAGGGAAGGTCTTGTTCTATGGGAGGGAAAATATGGGCCCGGGTCTCTCCAATTGGGCTCTCCTTTAGCTAACTAACAATGGGTTCTCCTAAGATGAGCTTGGTCCCAACTAGAGAGGGTGATGTAAGGTGAAGACCCTCATGTGTTATTTCTTCTTCAATTTGGGCTTGGGTTTCCTCCAAGGTGGAGAGTGGGTTTGGAGTGTTCACCACTATGGGGTGGGGTATGGGTTCTTCTTCCAAGGAGGTGAGAGGGGCTTTTGAGGGTGTGGTGATGATTGGGGCATGGTGTATCCGGGGTGGTAGGTAGTGGGAAACTTGGGTTAGGATAGGTGAGGGTAGTAGTGGAGGCTTTGGTGGGAGTTGGATTGGGGTAGGGAGAGGAAGATGGGTGGGTTGAAGGGGTTTGGGTTGATTTGTTTTGGGAGGAGTGTCTCTTTTTGGGGGTGATGGAGAGGTAGTGGTGGGGGTTACCATGGGCCTAGGTGGAGAGTTGGCCATGGGGCCCAATTGGGTATGGGGGCCTATGGTTGTGGTGTGGACTTGGAGGTGGGGTGTAAATGTAGTGGTTGGGGTGGGAGAGATGGGAAGTGGTAGGGAATGGGTGATTGGGGTCTTGGATTGACCGGGTGGGGATGAAGGAGTTGAAGTACTCCTTGGGCTTTTGTGATTTGAGTAGGAGGGAGAGGGTTGGAGAGTGTAGGTTTTCCTAAGCTCGACCTTCATCTCATCCTAAGTGCTAATGGGGGCCTCCCTGCGGATCCTTCTTAAACCTTCCACAACTAACCAATGAGTTTTAGCTTGTTTGGAGAGGTGTGCCTTGGCTAGCCTCATTCTCCTTTCATCGTTCAAGGGGCAACTTTTAAAGAATTGGTCTAGGGAAATCTCCCAATCTATGTAAAGGCTTGGGCTGTTGGATCCATCAAAGGCGGGGGTTTTGATTTTCAAGTGTTCTAAAAATATGGTTTCTAGATTTCCCCAAAGGTCACTCTCATTCACTCTTGGTGCACGGCTATTTCCTTCAAGTCGGTCGAGTCGAGACATGATATCTTCAAGCCGATTAAGGACATTAGGTAGGGCTTCTATGATAGAGGTGTTGCTACCCACTTTGTTGGCAATGGAGCTTCCATGAGGATTTGGGCTTCTTGGGAAAGTTGATGGGGATGAATATGACGGGTATGAAGTGGCCATTCTAGTGGACATGGGAGATGCAACCGAGGACTCTAAATGCATAAACATGCCCTAGGACCAACTTGTGGAGAGACAAGTTATGAACTTGCTCTGATACCACTTGATGTGACACAATCTTGGACTTAAGCAAGCAAGCACATTCGCATTCTAAATGGGCCAATTTGGGCCGCCGCTCTCTCGTCGCTCACCCAAGCCCGGGGTAACTTGGCAATGCCAAGGTGAAGATGTGGGGTTGGGCCCTTGCTGGTAGAGGGCCAGCAAGGCCAAGGCTTGATTCCCAAAAGGATGTGGAACCCAATTCAATGGGGCCGACAAAGTGCCAAGGGCACCGGTTTCACTCTTCCCACGGTGATCACTCAAGGCAACGGGGCTTGAGGATCGGGCTCTCTCTCGCACAACCAGCGGAGCTAAGAAACAAACATTGAAAGACAAGCACAATGAGCAAGGGTTTAGAGCACTTACTCGACCGGTTTGAAGAAACCGGTCCCGCTCGGAGACGAGGGCGAGCGGGGAGGCGGTGGATCCCCACACGCCGCGGCGGTGTAGCTTGACCTGAAATTACAAATGGTACAGCACTACTCCTCACGCAGGAGGGGTGATCTTGGGGTGGGGGTTATGCTTAATACATTCAAAACTACCTCCACACAGGGAGGGGCCTTCAGCCGGCCAAGCGGGGTGGGGAGAGATGCAAAGGAAACCGAGTTTCCGAGCTTCGCCGATTCTGTCTAGCTTCTGTAATTCTGGACAGGGAGTCGATGTTGATGCAGCCAATAAATCCACCAAGCTCAGAATCTGATGAGACTTGCGCCAAAAGATTACTAACCGGAGAGGGGTACAGCTTGAATTTTTGGACGATGTTCTGATCTGGGGGCTGACTGCTCCGGCGACTGGAAGATGGATGCAGCTCTGGTCTCTGGCCGAGCTCAGTCTGAAACAGCAGGTTACAGAAGCAGTCACGGTTTCTCCTGAGCTCCAAATCTGGCACCCCTGGACTCGTTGGAATCGTTGACGAGTCTACTTTGCATCAAAACAAATGGGGAAGTCTTCTGATGTCGGAGATGAGCTGGGTGTCCAGAGAAGTGGACGGTGGTCGGGGCAGAGTGTGAGGAGGCAGACCGGCGTGGTTGTGGTAGAAAATTAATATCTCTGATTGTCGGATCCCGAACGGAGCTCCGCCTTCTGTTCCTGGACGCTGACAGGGGGAGGAAGATCTTTGTAGAAGACCCTGAAGGCTGATTCCTTCAAGGTTTGTCGTGGGAGAGTCTTCTCTGGCGCTCTGGCTTTTGGTCTGAGAGGTTCTGCGCAGTCGGGGAAGAACAGCCTTCACGGACGCCCGCGAACTCAGAATGGAGTGATTCCATCTCGCCTGCGAAGAGCACAGGGAGACCTTTCCAGAAAGTTAGGCCACGCCACCAGCAGAACCAGGATGCAGTCGTGGACGTCACTGCAACAGAGTGCTAATCTGCAGGTCGGCCTGCACACAAAGCTGGAGTGGAGAAGAGAGGAGGGGGGTGAACTTGGCTTGAGGGGAGAGGAGGGGTGCGACCTAGGGAGCAAGGAGGGATGGGGAGATTCGAATTTGGGCTTTGGAATGAGTTAATTCAGTCTTGGGAAGGTGGAGATATGCTTAGGGAAGTGAAAGGGGTAGGTGGTGGTTGGAGGGTGGGGTTTTGAGTGGTGGAACTTCCTTGGGACTAGGTGAGGATTAAAGAGGGGTTGTGGGAAGTTGTGGGGAGTTAATGGAGGTAGGTGGGGGTTGGAAGTGGTTGAGAGGGGGAGGAGAGAGAAGAAAATTCGAATTTGGGTGTTGAGGAGAGAGAAAGTGGAGTGAAAAAGAGAGATTAAGAGAGGGAAGGGTGGGGAATCTCTCCCCTAGGGTTTCTCACCTAAAAAATGGAATCTCTCCACTAGATAAGGAGTGTAAACTCTCAAAATGGCAAGTTTTTTCATTCATTGATTCATTACCTCCAAATGAAGGAAATGGGGCCCTATATATAGGAAACCCACATTTTACAATAAGTCCCTTACAAAAGACTCAATAACAAATAACCGAAGGGGTAGGGGGGCTCATGGGCCAAGCCCGAAGAATTGGGCCCAATAGCACATTACACAATTTAATGACACTCAAACTTAGGAAAATAAATGCAAGACCTAGGAACATGACTCAAATAAACGGGAAAATACATCAAATGACTCAAATAAAATTACATAGGACTTAAAATTAAATGACTAAACCATGTCGGATGCAACCGGGGCGAGGAGACGAGTTGTGAACGTGGGCATGGGAGGTGATGTCCCCATCATAGTTCTTCCAGTATATCTTCCAGAACCGAGGAAGGCCATCTAGTGGTGACATAGCTTCTATTTCATAGATTTTCATCAGTCTGCAGACAGGGGTTTCATCAGTCCGTAGACAGGGGTTTCATCAGTATTGCCATCTGAATGGTGACAAAACCAGGTATTATCTTATCGATATCGTCACTTGAATGGTGACGAGCTCAGACATCAGCTTTAGTCTGGAAAGACTTCAGCCGGGTGTATAGTCTGTGGAGACGATTCTTCTTGTGTTTTGACTTTGCAAAAGCCTTTACAATCTTCATCTGCCGGCACCGGCTTCCTCCTTATCTTTTATCACATCTGTCAATAAGCCGACATCTGGCCTATGCTGACATGTCATCTGTGGGCTCTTGGATGTAACAGTAACATAGCTCTTAGTAAAAGTGTGCTGGGAGGTCCCATCAGTCGAGTGACTGCTGCTTTATCAGTGTTGTCGTCTAAATAATATCGGCACCGGGTATCGGTTTGGCCGACAAAGGCTTCAGCCTGGTAAAAGGTTGGCGGACTTCATCATTGGCCTTTCACTGTTGGTCTGATCCTCTTTTCAACTGTGCTTTCACCCTTGTTCATTTTCAAGGCGTCAACAAATGCCCCCCACCTGCGGGCGGCGTAAGCGCAAAATAAGCGGCACGGGGCTTGCAGGTGTCTTCGTCATTCGAGGGTATCTTCCTCAATTTGTCTTCAATCTGGTTCTCAGACCTGATCATCTTGATGCAACAGTGTTTTGCACACTTATCTTCCCTTTTCATATTTTCATTCTTCATATTTTCTTTATTTTCAACAATTCGAAGCTTCTCGGCACAGGGCCATAGGCTTCTCGGCATGACCCTCTCGGCGCAAGGCTTCTCGGCATGCAAGATCTTCCGGCGCGAGGCTTCTCGGCGTGAGGGGCCTCTCGGCGCGGCCGAAAGAGGGCTCTCGGCCTGGGTGCTCTCGGCGCGCCTTTGGCCGAAGGGGGGGTCTCTCGGCCTGGGTTCTCGGCATGGGGGAGATCTCGGCGCGCCCTTTGGCCGCCTGGGGTTCTCGGCATGGGGGCTCTCGACGCGCCCTTTGGCCGCCTGGGGTTCTCGGCGTGGGGGGTTCTCGGCGCGCATTGTTTCGCGCCGAGAAGCCTCTCCCGCCCTTTCTCCTATTTAACCCCCCCGAGAGGGTCTTCTTCTCATTTCTTCATCTTCTTTCTCTTTCTTCATTTCTTTCTCCTTCTTCCATTTTCTTTCATCGGCGGGAGCTTCTTCTCCTCTCGGCCGCTCTCGTTTTTCTTCCCGTTTAGCTGGATTTCGCCCTGGTAGGACGTTACTTGGGATTTAATCCCTTTTTCTTTGGGTTCACCCCCTCTTGGTTGGTGATTCCCTATTCTTCTTGGGCAGACCCCGAATAAGGGGAGGTGCTGCCGAAATTTTCATAGAATCTCATGTTACAATCTTTATAAGACTGGCTTTTAATTCACACTTTTTCTCCGACTGCAGGCACTGCAATGGCTTCCAGTTCTGATGTTGCATCTTCCGGAGCTGTTGGTGCTAGCTCATCGGCCCAGCCAGACATATCTCGGGCCACAGTAAATTGGCTGAATGTGCACAGCCTGGATTTCGGATATGATAGGATAGCTTCAGTTGACGAGTCATCTGACTCTGAAACTGACACCGTGTCGACGGCCCGGGTATACTCCACGGCGACCGAGACATGCTTTAGGCGGGATGATAGCTATCGGCCAGACCTCCCGAAGGACCGACATTTAATGCCGTTCATCCGGACTTTCACAGTGGGTGGCATGCGAGATTACCGGATAGCTCGCGTGGTTGAAGCTGCCATCCTTACTGAGCGAGATAGCCTGAAGGGCTCAGTGTATCGCAGCAAGGCCATATATCTTCCTGGGGAAAAGCGCGACTGGGATGCAGTCCTTGGCATATCGGAGCTGGAACCAGAGAAGAAGATGCTGGTCCGGGCCCTGGAATTCACACCTGCCCGGTGGGATAATGCCAGCGGCCGAGTTCATAGGGAGAAGCCCGGCTATGGTATGTTGTTGGCACCATTAAAGTGGGGATATCGCGAAGAGCCCCTCGTGCTGAATTGTTCGGCCGTTCAGTTCAAGTATCATCTGGCCGCTGGTTGGTTCGGGGATACCAAAATCACTGACGCGCACTTATTCCGAGTAGGATCAGTGGAGTTTACCGAGTTTGTTCTGAAGGAATATGCCCCTCTGCTGATCAGAGCCGGGGTGTATCATAGCGTCTTCGCTTCTGGATTCCGGTATCCCATATCTCGAGGGTTGTGCTGTGGAATGTTTGAAGTGTTCTGCCCTTTATTCAACACTTTCTATACAGCAGAGCGGGAGACATCCCTGGACCTCTGGAGTTTATCACAGCTCTCCGGCCTGCCCATTGATGGCGAGCCGTATGAGGAAGTTTGCTTGTCAGATTCCGAGAAGGATAGCTCTGATGGCGAGGGCAAGTATTCCATTGGCTTCTCATATCGATATCTGATGAAGGTATACCGCTCCATCTGTCTGGCGTATAGCAGAGGGTCCTCTAAAGGCTATCAACCCCGAGAGAAGGGCAGCAAACTGAGGGTCCGGATAGGGCAGTGGATCCAGTATTTCTTTGACGGTCCCCTGAAGTATGCAGACTTTCCTTCCATGGGTCCGGCTGCTAGCAAGCAGATAAGGGCCCCTCGCTATAAGTCGGCGCTGCCATCCTCATTGCGCCGTGCAGGCAGCGGTGGTCCCAACCCAGCAGGCGTAGACCCCATCACACACTGTGCGGCTTATTTCACATTTTGGCTGTGCACTTTCGCTCTCCCACAAGGGGACGAGACAGTTATTCGGCCAGAGGCCATATATCCAGCTTGTCAGATGGCATGGGGGATGAAGCTGTCGCTCTGCCCAGTGGCCCTGTGTTTGATATATAAATCTTTGGGGGACCTGTACAAGCATCGGACTCCCCGTTCTTTGAGGACCGTGGGTCCTTTTCATTTCTTCAACGCCTGGGTCTGTAGTATATTCCCTGAATTAGCTCCGAGAACCTTGCAGGCGGATACAGTGTTACCCAGGATGGTTAAATTTGCCAGCGCTGAGCCTGGTCCCTTTTATGATCAGCTGTTTAAAATAAGGGGCCGACTAATAAAAGTACCAGTGGACGCCCCAGGCAGCATACATTTCTGGAGCTTGGCGGCAGGTTCAGCTCCTTTGATTGATCCTCAGAGAGAGTGCAAGCTGGAAGAGACAGAGACATATATCCATCCTGTCTCAGGAGTCAACACTGCCCGGCCAATCCTGGAACCGGAGCTGGTGAGATGGGCCATGGCAATTCGGCCCAGTGTTTTGGTCTACAGGAAGGGTGGCCTGCTTCTGTTGGAGCCATACTATCCGTTCCGATTTGGGTGAAACTTCGGCTACGACCAGCATATTCCTACCTCAGTTGCCCAGTTTCCCCTGGATAGCCGGGCCAAGCACGGGTCCATCATTGTTGGCGAGGGCCGGTTGTGGTGGGATTTCTATCATCGCCAGGATGATGTAGTTTTCAGGGTGCCCACTGTTTCTAACCGTGTTCCCCGGGTAACACCAGAATATATCAAATGGTGGAATATCCGGACCGGCTTTTATAGGGACGGTAGGGGTGCCTTCTGGGATGTGGCAGAGCGCTCCTTCCTGAAACAGTAGCCTGGGCCAGTGTTTGATATTTCTGAGGCCCACTTGAAAAAACTTTACTCACAACACCTGAGGGAGGCGGAGAATTATCGGAATCAACGGCGGGCCTTGAAGGAAAAGAGTTCCGAGCCGCTTACTCCTGTCTTCGCTGCTATCAACGAGGACACTTTTATGCAGAGTTTGGAACATCTGAGCCATGTAGGGGGCGCTCGCTTGGAGGTGCAGCAATACCCATTTCCTGTCGAAAAGCCGCTCCCGACAGTAGCTCCTTGGAGGGGTCCAATTGATAAATTTCATCCATATAGGACGTTTGTACGTCGAGAAGATAGAACTCAGACGTACTATAGGCAAACGTCCTGGCTGTTCATTCTGCTAAATTTGCATGGATTATCTGCAGAAAGCCCGATAGCTGGCATATTGAACAAGCCACTGTTTATATCATTTCATTATGTCGATGGTTGGGGCATGGACCATCTTGACTTATTTCGATGCCTTGACTTTCGCGGCCATAATGATCTGGCTGCTTTAGTAGAGAAGTGCCAGATATTTGGTGATGTGTGCTGGCTCATCAAGGAGGCTGCTTCCCGCTCCAAGGAGGTAGCTTATCTGTACTGGCCACTTTCTGTATTCTATGACGGCCCGGCAGGTAAGATTTCTTCTTTTCTGATTGCAGTGTTTTCTGCTTAGCATCTGAATTTCGCACCCACTGATCCCATCACCCTTCTGCCACTTTCAACAGACCGGCCTGATATAAAGCGGCAGGGGCTCTATAGAAAGATTATTGCGCAGGCCGAGAAGCCTACTTATTTTGAAGTCCCTGCTGCAGCACCGACCACTACTCCCCTGCCTCCTGGTAAGAAGAGGAAGGCTTCCGCAGTCAAGACTGCAGTTGGGAAGGCCAGGAAGGCCAAAAAGGCCCATATTCAGCCGTCGACTTCGGTGGCGATGGACATTGGGACCCCTCTCCCCGTCATTCCATCATTCGATGAGTTTGAGCTGCAAAGGGAGGCTGCTCAGACGCCGGTTCAGGGTAACATCAAAAGCTTACATTTGCATTCTTCACTGTCTTCTGCAGGATCTCAAAGAAGTCATTGAATCTGACCCATTCTTTTTGCACAGCCCAAGAGACAGTCATAGCACCTTCTGTGGTGGAGACCAGATTGCCTTCTCCTACGCCGGCTAGTGAGGCGGGGGGTAAGTGTATCTTCTCATCTGTTTCATACATGTATTTGTTTTCTTTGCTACATTTCTCAGAGGTCTCTTTTTGCATCAGTGGCAGGCGAGGAACAGACTGAGGCTATGGTGACAGAAGAATTGCTTCAACCACAGGAGGGTTACAAGGCTCAGTCGAAGCAGCGTACTGTTCCGGCCAGGCGCATAATTACTCGGTCTGCATCTCGACATGTTTTAGAGGTGGCCCCACAGCGTATAGCTAGTGTGGAAATATCCTCAGGCAGTTCTAAGACCGCCTTTGATGAGGAGGAAGCGACCTTCAGGGACAGTGAGGGGGATGCTTCTGAATCAGAGGCCCCACTTGTATTTGCAAAAGGTGCTCTGTCTTTTCAGCCTGCTAAGCTGGTGGTGCTATCTCCTGAGGAGGAGTTGCAAGAGGAGTTTGCCGGGCTCGATACTGAGATTGACATAACTCCACCATTTGTCATTCCGACTACGGAGCTTCCTTCTCTCTCACCCCACTTCGAGGATGTGGACCCTGCTTCAGGGGTGGGTTCCTTTTCATGTTTGTTGCTTCATCTGCCCCCCCCTCTTTCTTCCTTTTTTTTTCTAGCGCTGAAGTTGCTTTGTTTTGGTCTCAGGGCATTGCCATTGCTAGCTCAGACATAACTGCGGCTATCACGGACATTTCTTCTATAAACTGGGCTATTGTCCCTTTTCAGCCTTTAACTTGCACGGGAATTCCTGAGATCATTCGCCCTGTGCCAGCGCGGATACAGTCTTCGACAGATTTAGCATCGTTGGACTTAGGATCATCAGGAGAGATTTCCCTCCTTGTTATGGCCTCAGAGTTCAGAGCCGAAATAGACCCAGCCAGAAGCTCCGCTTTTATACCGGTTGCCATAATGTCAATCGCGCCTGAGTCAGCAGTCCCTGCCACAGTGGCTATAGAGACTGGATTTCTGCCTTTACAGACTAGGGACCCTTCGCCCCCATTATCAGGAAGAGTAGCTGGAGACGAAGCCTTTATTCAGGAGACTCATGAAGAGATAGCTCCATCATTCATTGGTCCTCCCTCCGCGAATGTTCAAGCCATAGCACCCGAGACAGCGGTGGAGGGGGAATCTTTAGTTCACCCAGAGGGCACGGAGAGGGACCGGCCAGTTCTTCCAGCAGATTTGCCGTCTTCATCCTCTCAGCCGGATGTCGCACTGTGGGCAGATATTGATAGCGAAGTGACCTTCGAAGTAGCTCCTCTTCCTTTGCCTGGCTTTACTTCACCTGAGAGTTTTGTCTGGAAACATCTGGGCATGCTGCGCCAGCTAGTGGAGTCCCAGCCCGGACTAACCTACCCACAGTTGAAGGAGATAGCTGAGCGCTTCACCGCCGGCTTGCAGGCGATGGGATGTCCCACAGAAATATGGGCCCAGCGGGTTCTTTTATTGTTAAAATTTGTTCATCGTCGGGATTTCTTGACACATATCATGTCTAACAAACTGGCGGCTTTGAAGTTGCAAAGAATGGAATGCAAATCCGAGCTGGCGAAGACGAACTCTATTCTTCAGGAGCGACAGTGCCAAATGCAGTCTTTGGCGGAGCGGGAGCAGTTTGTTCGCGACCGGATAACTACCCTGGAAGCTGAACTGTCCGATCTCCGAGCTGAGCTGCCGTAGCTAACAACTTCTCGACCGTAGCTCGAGGAAGAAGCAGCTCTATTAGAGGGGCAGGTGGCGTCCTTTCAAGACGAGTCCGTTCGACTGCAGGAGGAGGAGGCTCGTCTTCATGAACTGGGAGCCGCCCCTTATGTGGGTCTTCTGGCTTTCGAGGATATCTTCAGGCAGCCATGAACCATCTTCTCTTTCTTTTCCTTTTGTACTCTTTTGCGATACAACGTCCCCTCGGGGCCGTTTATGTACTCACTTATTAATGAAAAGAAATCTTTGGCTTCACGCGTATCCATTTTCTTCTGCATGTGGTTTTATCACTTTGAGAAGTGGGGTAGCGGTTTTAGCAATTCCTCATGCGAATGGCCCGTACTTGGCAGGAGAGCGTCCACCCCCTTAGAGAAAGGATGGGGAACTCGCTCCACCGCGTGACGGCATCCGGGGAGGTGCTTAAACCGGATTCCGTTGGTAGCAGCAATCGTCCCTCTTGGCAATATGTGCTGCGAGGGAGACAATTTGCAGAAATGTGAAAGAAGAGGCTTCATCGGAATAGACGAAAGGTCTAGACCGGGTAGAGGTTATAGCAGGTGGGACATTGAAAAAGGGTATGGGGTTTTCATCAGAACGGCCATAAAGTCCGAACTGAACAGATTGTATCATTGGCCGGGCGATGTACCGATCAGCCAACGGTTGACTTCATCATCGATATTGAGCTTATATCGATGCAAGGGGGATTTCATATGTTTTATCAGAATAGACGTAAGGTCTAAACTTGATAGGGTTTCATCATTGATCGGGCAAGGTGCCAATCGATCAACAGTTGGTTTCATCATCGATATTGAGTTTATATCGACGCAAAGAAGAGTTTCATCAGCATAGACGAAAGGTCTAAACTGGCTAGGGTTTCATCATTAATCGGGCAGGGTGCCAATCGATCAACAGTTGGTTTCATCATCGATATTGGGTTTATATCGATACAAAGAAGAGTTTCATCAGCATAGACGAAAGGTCTAAACCGGCTAGGGTTTCATCATTGATCGGGCAGGGTGCCAATCGATCAACAGTTGGTTTCATCATCGATATTGGGTTTATATCGATGCAAAGAAGAGTTTCATCAGCATAGACGAAAGGTCTAAACCGGCTAGGGTTTCATCATTGATCGGGCAGGGTGCCAATCGATCAACAGTTGGTTTCATCATCGATATTGGGTTTATATCGATGCAAAGAAGAGTTTCATCAGTATAGATGAAAGGTCTAAATCGGCTAGGGTTTCATCATTGATCGGGCAGGGTGCCAATCGATCAACAGTTGGTTTCATCATCGATATTGGGTTTATATCGATGCAAAGAAGAGTTTCATCAGCATAGACGAAAGGTCTAAACCGGCTAGGGTTCCATCATTGATCGGGCAGGGTGCCAATCGATCAACAGTTAGTTTCATCATCGATATTGGGTTTATATCGATGCAAAGGGGTTTATAAGTTTCATCAGAATAGACGAAAGGTCTAAACTGTAGGATTTCATCATTGATCGGGCAAGGTGCCGGTCGATCAACAGTGGGACATCGGTAGAGGCGTAGGTCTCGTCAGGATAGACGTAAGGTCTATTCCAGCAGGTTTTATCGCAGGTGAGGCTTGCCAAGAAATGCGTAGGCTTCATCAGGACAGACGTGAGGTCTGAGCTGGACAGGCTTCATCAGAATGGTGATGGGTTTCGTTGTCGGTGGGACGTTTGAAAGAGGGTATGTGAATTTTAGCAGGGTAAACGTAAGGTCTATCCCGGAAGGGTTTTATCATCGGTGGGGAATGAAACCGACTGACCGACGGGAGGTTTCATCAGTGAAAGGGAGGTAAAGGTAGCGTGCCTGTTGGCATGGAACTTTTGAATTACCACATTACTGACCCAAGTGCCCTTTCGGGTTTTCACCGAAGCCAGCCCCCTCTTGCTTTTGCCCACGCGCCCTTTCGAGTTTTCACGTGGCGGGGTACCCGATTTTGCCTACAGTGCCCTTTCGGGTTTTCACCACAGCTGGGTTTTGGCCATTTTTGCCCTTGTCCGGGATATCCGAACAAGCCTGGCGGGGTATCTCTATTTTTAACCCCATTTTTTTTATTTATATATACGTATATATATTTCTTGAATTGGGACTTCAGCACGGATAAGGCGATGTGCTGCTCCATTAATGACTGCTCTTATCATCGATATTGGGTTTATACCGATGCAAGGATTTCATAGGCTTCATCAGGATAGACGTAAGGTCTAGACTGGGTAGGTTTCATCATTGATCGGGCAGTGTACCAATCGATCAACAGCAGGTTTCATCATCGGTATTGGGTTTATACCAATGCAAGGATTTCATAGGTTTCATCAGGATAGACGAAAGGTCTGGCCTGGATAGGTTTCATCGTTGATTAGGCAGTTTGCCAATCGATCAACAGTTGGTTTCATCATCGATATTGGGTTTATATCGGTGCAAAGGATTTCATAGGTTTTATCGGCATAGACGTAAGGTCTAAGCCGGACAGGTTTCATTGCTGATCGGGTGAGTGTGCCCATTGATCAGCAGCAGGTTTCATCACGGTATTGGGTTTATACCAATGCAAGGATTTCATAGGTTTCATCAGGATAGATGAAAGGTCTGGCCTGGATAGGTTTCATCGTTGATTAGGCAGTGTGCCAATCGATCAACAGTTGGTTTCATCATCGATATTGGGTTTATATCGGTGCAAAGGATTTCATAGGTTTTATCGGCATAGACGTAAGGTCTAAACCGGACAGGTTTCATTGCTGATCGGGTGAGTGTGCCCATTGATCAGCAGCAGGTTTCATCACGGTGGGACCTGGGACAAGGTATGAGGGCTTTTATTAGGATAGACGTAGGGCCTATACTGAGTGGGTCTAATCGTCGATCGGGCAAGGCGCCGGTCGATTGACGATGAGTTTTTGAGGCTTTCTTTGGGATTACCACATTACTGACCCAAGTGCCCTTTCGGGTTTTCACCGGAGCCAGCCCCCTCTTACTTTTGCCCACGCGCCCTTTCGGGTTTTCACGTGGCGGGGTACCCGATTTTGCCTGCAGTGCCCTTTCGGGTTTTCACCACAGCCGGGTTTTTGGCCATTTTTTGCCCTTGTTCAGAATATCTGAACAAGACTGGCGGGGTATCACTATTTTTAACCCCATTTTTCTTTTCTTTTATTTTTTTTTATTTGGTATGCGAGCTGAGAGAGAGGGCAGCTTGGGCAGGGTGAGATGCCACTGAACCAGGGAGAGGGTAGCTTGATCAGGGCGGAGTGCCATTGACCAAGATGAAGTGGCCTGATTAGGGCGGAGTGCCGCTAACCGAGGAATGGGTAGCTCGGCTAGGGCGGAGTGCCGCTAAATCAAGAAATGAGGTAGCTCAGCTAGGGCGGAGTGCCGCTAGAGCAAGAAAGAGGTAGCTTGGTTAGGGCGGAGTGCCGCTAGACCAAGAAGGAGGTAGCTTGGCTAGGGCGGAATGCCACTAGACCAAGAAAGAAGGGTAGCTCGGTTAGGGAGGAGTGCCACTAACCCAAGAAAAGGGTAGCTTGGTTAGGGCGGAGTGCCATTAGACCAAGGAGGAGGTAGCTTGGTTAGGGCGGAGTGCCACTAGACCAAGGAGAAGGGTAGCTCGGTTAGGACGGAGTGCCGCTAGATCAAGGAAAGGGTAGCTTGGTTAGGGCGGAGTGTCATTAGACCAAGGAGGAGGTAGCTTGGTTAGGGCGGAGTGCCACTAGACCAAGGAGAAGGGTAGCTTGGTTAGGACGGAGTGCCGCTAGACCAAGGAAAAGGGTAGCTCGGTTAGGACGGAGTGCCGCTAGACCAAGGAAGAGGTAGCTCGGTTAGGACGGAGTGCCGCTAGACCAAGGAAAAGGTAGCTCGGTTAGGACGGAGTGCCGCTAGACCAAGGAAGAGGGTAGCTTGGTTAGGACGAAGTGCCGCTAGACCAAGGAAGAGGTAGCTCGGTTAGGACGGAGTGTCGCTAGACCAAGGAAAAGGGTAGCTCGGTTAGGACGGAGTGCCGCTAGACCAAGGAATGGGTAGCTCGGTTAGGACGGGGTGCCGCTAGACCAAGGAAGAGGTAGCTTTTTGCCCGATTACTCGGGGAATATTGGTTGGGTAGCATGATACAGCTTTAGGTGTCTACCATTGAGTGGTGAGAATTGGATTTCCCCTCGATGGTTAACAACCATGTAGGCCCCTCCTTCGTAGACCCTATGTATCACATAAGGACCCTCCCAATTAGGATTTCGCTTTCCTTTTGGGTTGGACGCCATGACTTCTCTTTTCTTGACCATGACAAGGTCACCTTTCTTAAATTCTCATCCTTTTACGAGTTTGTTGAATGCAGTGGCCATGCGGGCCTGATACATCTGGATATTCTTCTGAGCTTGGAGGCGCTTCCCTTCCAATTCAGCCAATTCTTGTAATCTTCTTTCTGCATTGGTTTGTTCGCCATAGGCCAGGTCATATTGGACAGCCACTCTGAGTGACGGGACTTCCAGTTCTAGTGGAACTACTGCCTCTGAGCCGTATACCAGTGAGTATGGCGAGCACCCTGTAGGTGTCTTGAAGACAGTGCGGTACGCCCACAGAGCTTCATACATCTTTTCTTCCCAGTCCTTCTTATTAGAACTGACGACTTTAGCCAGCAAGGTGCATAACGTTTTATTGAAGGCTTCTGCCAATCCATTTGCCTGTGGATTGTAAGGAGTGGAAGTCCTCCATTCGATCTTATACTTTTCGGCGAGCCGATAGATCTTTTGATTTTTGAAATGACTTCCATTATCAGATATTATCCGGCTGGGGATCCCAAACCGGAAGATAATGTTCTGTTTGATGAATCTGGCGACCAGTTCACCAGTCACTTCTCGTAATGCTATAGCTTCCGCCCATCGGGAGAAGTAATCTATTATTGCCAGTATGTACTTATGTCCGGCCGATGAGGTCGGTAGTGGGCCGGCCAGCTAGGGACTGTAGGGTGCAGAACGGCAGGTGGCCTTCTAGGCACAACAGCATGCTCCTGACATTTCTGGCATGACTTTGCAAACTTGCAACAGTCTTCAAACATAGTGGGCAAATAGTAGCCCAGCTTCTTGATTTCTATCTTCATCTTAGGGCCAGCTTGATGAGCACCTGCCGTCCCAGCATGTATTTCTTTCGTTGCTTGCCAAGCTTCCTCAGTAGACAGGCAGCGGAGCAAAATCTTCTTGCGTGCATCTGCCATTATTCGGAACAAAGTTCCATTTCTGAATTCATAAGAATCTTTGATCCTTAGAAGTTTCATCTTTTCTTCTCTTTTCTGCGGCAGCTGTTGGTGTAAAAACCATTGTAGCAGGTGTTGTCTCCAATCAGATGTCTGTTCTGTACTGATCGTGGCGACTTCATTTTCTTCGGGGCAGCCTTCTAGCATGCTGGGGACTTGCCGCCGGTTTATAACAACAATGTTCAGTGTCTCATCTGGTGGGACTGCTATTGAGCTGGCTAGCTTTGCCAGTGCATCAGCTTGGGCATTATGTCCACGGCCCACATGCTTGAGCTCAATATGATAGAATTTCACCATGAGGCGCACAGCTTTTTGGTGGTAGGGGTTCAACTCCGGCTTTCGCACTTCGAACTCCCCTTGGATTTACTTTATTATCAACATTGAATCCCCGAATACCTGAAGCATCTGGATACCCATGTTGAGGCTTATACATAGCCCGATTATCAGAGCTTCATATTCGGCTTCATTATTGGTGCAGGGCTTGTTTATAGAACAGGAAGTATGCACAACCTCCCCTTCTGGTGATCTTAGCACAAAACCGGCTCCGGCCCGTATTCTGGTCTTTCCATCGGAGTCCGTCTCTGTTCTAGATGCTCCATCAAAGAATAGCTGCCACATAGTTGACTGAGCCTGGCAGGCTTCTAGTGTCTCATCATCGGGTAACTCAGTCCCCAACATATCATTCTCTGGCACAGGATGCTCTGCGAAGAAATCGGCCACGGCCTGTCCTTTTATTGCCCTCTAGGGTATATATGTGATATCGAATTCCATCAGAATTACTGCCCATTTGCCCAACCGGCCTTTCAGTACTGGCTGAGTCAGTATGTATTTGAGTGGATATGCTGCAGATATCAATCTGATTTCATGTGACAGCATATAGTGCCGGAGCTTTTTAACGGCAAAGACTAGTGCCAAGCATGTCTTTTCTATATAGGTGTAGCTTTCTTCAGTTCTAATCAGCCTCCGACCCAGGTAGTATAGAGCCTGCTCTTTGCCTTCTTCATTTATCTGTGCTAGCATTGCCCCCAGGGAATAGTGTGTGGCTGCAATGTACAGTATCAGGGGTCTGCCCTTAATAGGTGCCCCCAGCACTGGAGGGGTCTTGAGATATTCTTTCAGCTTCTCAAAGGCTTCCTGACAGCCATCATCCCAGAGGAACGGTACATCTTTCATCATGAGCTTGTGAAAAGGGTGGCATCTCCCCGACAGATTTGATATGAATCGTCGGATATAGGCCAAACGCCCTTGTAGAGATCTCAGCTCGTGGAGATTCCTTGGTGGAGGGAGCTCCTGGATAGCTTTAATCTTGGATGGGTCGATCTCAATGCCCCTATGATGAATAATGAACCCAAGGAATTTTCCACTGGACAAGTCGAAGGCACATTTCATAGGATTCATCTTGAGTTCATATTTGCGCAGCCTCTGGAACACTATCCTCAGGTCTTGCAGATGATCTTCTCTTCTGCTGGTTTTCACCACCAGGTCATCAATGTAGCACTCTACTTTCTTGAAGAGCAAATCATCAAAGATCTTTGTCATAGCTCTTTGATAGGTAGCGCCGGCATTCTTAAGGCCGAACGGCATTCTTTTATAATGAAATATCCCCTTCGGGGTGCGGAATGCAGTGTGCACTCCGTCTTCTTCAGCAATCCAGATCTGGTTGTATCCGGATGACCCATCCATGAATGACAGGGCTTCATGGCCAGTGGTTGCATCGATCATGACTTCAGTGATCGGCACTGGGAAATCATCTTTCGGGCAAGCCTTATTCAGGTCCCTGAAATCTACACATATTCTGATCTGCCCATTTTTCTTCTTCACGGGCACTATATTGGCCAGCCATGTAGTATACTGGTTCTCTTCAACAAAGCCCACATCAATCAGCTTATCAACCTCTTTGTTAATCTGATTTATCAGTTCGGGGCGCATTCTCCTGGAAGGCTGCTTCACAGGGCTTGCCTCTGGGTTTATCGCCAATCGGTGCTGTGCCACATCGGAACTCAGTCCTGGCATTTCATCATATGTCCATGCGAAGCAGTCTCGGAATTCTTTCAAAAACTGAATATACTGTTCTTTGACAGCTGGCTCCAGCAGTGCACTGAGGAATGTCGGCCTTGGCTCATCTGCTGACCCCAGATTTACTTCTATCAGCTCATCGACGGTGGCTTGGCCTCCGTCTTCAACTTCGGGTGGGGCTTCATGCAAATCAATAAAGCCTCCCGGGATATAATCTTCTTCATTCTCATGATTTTCTGTTTCATCACATTGGTCATCAGCGGATGCTGGTGCATCATATAGGGCCAATATTACTGGATTCTGTTCAGTCTGCCCCGAGGACGTGACTGGCTCAGCGAAAAACTTCGAAGTGGAGTCTTCCGTGCTTAGAGGCTCTTCTGATGTGGGCTCCCCTGAGAGGTCATCATTATGTAGAGCTCGGAATTCTTCTAGAATGCGCCCAAACTCCAGGCACTCCTGTAGCTCTCTGGCTACTTGATCTTCATCCGGGGTTCCCGTATCAAATTTTGCTTCATCCTGGAACAGATCCTCCTTGCAAGATAGATCCTCCCAGTACCAATCTCTCTTTGTCTCGTCAGGTGTCCCTGTCCCCGGCTGATTGTCTGGGACTTCATTGTCCACTACAGACTGATAAATGATTTCTTCATCTTCCGAAGGGTATTGGTCATAGTCCATCCCGGGGGAATCTTCATGCTGGTAGAAGGCAGAGATAACATCTACCTCAGCTTCATAGTATTCTTGCAGGGTATAACCCAGTCCCGGGTGCTGTGTGATCTTCCTCAGTTCTTTATTATCTCGAGGTGGATCCCATAGCTCCTTGAATGCTTTCTTCTGGGCTGCAGACTGTATCGATGGCATTTGCATCTTGGAGAACATCTACGAAACCCGTTGGGTAGTGTACTCCAGGCCTGTAATTGGCACCATCCGGTTTGCGGTTTCTTCAGGGACCATGCAATCTTGATCATCTTCTTCGACTGCCTCCCCGGTGTAGAATATGATAGGAGGCTCGCAGAAGCGAGGGATTTCCATAGTCTTCAGTGGCAGCACCGTCTGGTATTCTATGCTGGCTATGGGCTTGACTAGACCCTGAGGAACTTCCACCTGTGTGTATTTTTCTTTCATTTTTTCTTCAGTATCATCTGGGTGTATGCCAGGAGGAATGATCCGAGCAAAATCACCAGCATAAGAGATGTGAGATACTCCATGCTTTTTAATGTAGCCTTTTGGCGGTGGCGGAGACCAGTTTCTTGTCTTCGTCGCCGGCTTTTTCTGGCTGACCACAGCTTCTTTTCCTTTATCCTTTTGTGACACCTCAGTGTAGTAGGATGCATCGAGCATATGGCACTCAAACACTTCGAAGGGATGTAGGTCTGCAAACACCCTTTCTTCTTTTCCTTCATGGCAGTATTTTATGCATTGGTGTAGTGTGGATGGCACTATCTGATATTCGTGCAGCCACGGTCTTCCCAGCAGGGCCTTATACGTGGTGTTGGAGTCGATTACATAGAATCGTACCACGGTAGTGAGGTCGCCCAGTGTGAGGTTGAAATCAGCCACCCCCAGAGGTGTTTCACATTTCTTATTGAACCCTGCAATCTTCATATCTCTGACCTTGGTAAGCTGCAGATCAAAGTAGTATTTCTGATAGATGCGATAGGGAAGGATATTTACAGCAGCCCCGGGATCTATCAGTATCCTGCTCAGCGACTGACAGTTCAGGGAGCCCCTCATATACAGCGGTCTGTTGTGACCGGTATTTGGGATTAGCATATCATCTTCCGTGAAGGTGACCGATGGCCCAGCATTCACTTCTGCCAGGAGTGCTTCACATTGTGCCGGAGACTGAAGGGCATCCACGATTGCTTGGCGAGCTTCTTCGCTCAGAGAGAGAATTTCCCAGATGGAGAATCTGGTAGGGAGCTTCTTCAGCATTTTCATGACTCGACTGCCCACCCGGACATTAGATAGTCTCATCTCCTCTGCCCATCGGGGTCTTGGAGGTTCATGTGGTGCCTGTGGCCTTTGCTGCCCAGTGCCAATTTCATCTTCTTCATCGGTCTCCCGGAAGGCTTCTTCTGTAGCGACTGCCCCTGGTTTTGCTAGAGGGTTACTTTCTTCATGCTGTTTCTACTTTCTAGCTGCTATCTGCTGGCATTTATTGCTTTTAGCTGGAGCAGTATGAGCCGGTTGCTCATTCTCTAAGCTGGACAGGAACTCCAGGAATGAAGGGGCTTCATCTGCCTTCTTTTTGTCTTGGTACAGACTGGCAGGGGGAGGAACCTGGGCACCTCGTATCTCTGGTTCCGAGATTTGATAGGGTTGCTCCCCTCTGAACATAATATTATGGTTGGCTGGTGGTGGGCGCCCCCATCTTCTCCCAGAACGTGTTGCATGGGCCGAGGTGGAGGCTTCGGCATGGTTAGCTTCTAGCGGGGCGTCGGATGCTTCTGGCTCATCATCCTCCCCGGGCAAGGAAAAGAGTACCGACAGAGTGTTACATTGTACTGTCATGACCTTCTTTCCCTTCTTGGACTTGGGTCGTCTCCTCTTCTTCTGGGAATTTGGCTTTGCTAGCTCCTGCCCCCAGAAGGGTTCATTCTCAGCTTTTTCTTGTTCTGCCTCTGGCTGCTCTTTGATTTTTAATTCTTCGAGCTGTTCCCAGAGTATACAGTCTTTCATCAGCAGATGCTTGGGCTTCTTCTGCTCGTACTCATCAAGCTCATTAATATATTGCTGCAGACGCCTGACTGCAGGGCTTACTTCTTTATGTGTAGGGAGGGGAATTTGTTTCCTCCGGTTGTGAGTAGGGATCCGGATGACTGGTCCAGTCTCAGTTGTATGCCATATTGGCTTTATCGGAGGCGGCTCGGGCCTTGGGGTAACACCCCGGATAATTGCTCCGCTGGTACTGGCTGCAGGAGTCTTCTTTCTACTTTTTATGGGTATCATCTGCCATCCTTCCTGATCTTTCTGTGGGGTGAGGAAGCAAGCTTCATAGGTGTGCTTGGTGCATTCTTCAACGGCTTCCTTGGGCAGCTGTTGGTAGACTGAGATCATATTGGCAGCCATTCTCCAGGGTGGAGGCTCATGTGGATGGGGTGGCTTTACCTGGTAATCTCCCAGCTGCAGCTCACCTTTCTTGACCATTCCTTCCATGATATCTTTGAAGACGTAACAATCTTCAATTGCGTGCCCCAGCGCACGGTGAAATGGATAGAACAGCGGATCATCTTTCTTTGCTGCATCTGCTGGTCTTTTGGGTTCAGGCAATGTTACCTTATTGAACTTGTATGCCCAGTTGAACAGTGCGGCCGTCTTATTTTTTGGGAAGGAATATGCTTTTCTCATCTTGTCTCTCAGAGAGACTTTATCTTTTCTTTCTGCTGTATCTGCCAGCGGGGGAGCTTCATCTGCCCCTTTCTTCCCCTTCTGTTGCTCGAAGGTTCTGAAATCGACGGTGTTGGCCTCAGAGTGTGATGGTCGTCGCTCATTGGATTTTCCCTTCGGCATGGGGGGGACATTGGCAGTCAGACGCTTGGACAAGAACGTCTCGACTTCTGCCACTATATTATTCAGTCGGTCAAATGTTCTGACATCTGCACCGATCATTTTTTCTAGCACCTCCCTCCTGAGGCTCTGCTTGCATATCTGCACCGCATCTTCTTGATGAGGAGGTCTTCGGCATCTCATGGCTAAGTTCCTCCACCTTTTGATGTAGTCCAGTGCAGTTTCATCTTGCTTCTGCCTGGTTGCATATAGCTCTGCTATCGTGATTTCCCTTTCCGTGACATGAAATCTGTCGCGGAATTTTCTATGCATATCAGGCCAATCAACCACTGACCCAGCTGGCAGGCTTGAGTACCATTCAAAGGCCAACCCAGTGAGGGATGAGCCAAAGAACTTGAGCAGATAAGCTTCATCGACTGCTAGGTCGCCCATGATTGTAGTGTAGTAGGCTATATGCTCCCTAGGGGAGCCTTGGCCATTAAATTTCTCGAACTTCGACGGCTTACTGACGCCTGGGGGTAGTTTCTTGGCAGCATACTGGGGAGGATACGGTACCTTGTACACATCATAGGTACCAGCATCACCACCAGTCTTTTCTGACAGCTTCATTTCCATAATTCTTTCAATCATCTGCTTGTGGGCTACAGCTGGATCTATATCTTCTGGAAAGAAGTGAGCTTGTTGTTGGCTGCGAGGAGTTGTCATCACAGTGGCGCGCAAGATGGGCGCGGTAGGCTGTGTCTGAGACACAGAGGGCTGAGCTACTGTTTGCTGTGGAATAGGTTGGCTCGGTGTCTTGCCCTTATCAGCTAGGAGAGGGTTAGCTGGGATAGCCGTTTCTGTTGAGCTGGATGTCTGCCCCGCAGGTTCAGCTTGCTTTGAGACTGATGTAGCTTCATGTCTCTCATTGAGCTGCCTTCGGAGAGCACTGATCTCCTGCTGGTATCTTCTGAACATCATCTGGACCATAGGATCCAAGGCTGATGGGATTTGCATATCTTCAGAAGTCCCTTCAGCATCATCAATAAGGGGATTGTCCTCATCCTCTGTCGTCACCACATTGACTGTCATGGTGGTGATCTTGCGGGCTTCATCATATTTCTTCATCTTATCTTTTACGGCCTGGCCTCTTCTTGTGACAGGACCAGGTCTAGTAGCCAACCTGAGCAGTTCATCTGGCTGAGTTGGTAGTATATCTTGCCCCCTGGCAAGTCCAGCCATGTTGCAGGCGAAGATTTGCATTTTTTCTTTCCGCCTGTAGACCTTTCTTTTCACCTGGTCAGGATATTTGAGCCGGTCAAAGACCGATATTCTTTCTTTGGCTTCTTCCCGGTACAGGTCTTCTTTGTCATATCCGGCCCTGAGACCTTCTTCATAGTGATTTGAATCGGAGGAAGAGGCTCCGATCATCGTTTCTCGAAGTGTTTCTTCTTTTTCTCCACCTCTGGTGCCCAAGGCACGGGATAGTCTTTGTTGACCGAGGGCAGAGCTCCCCAGGTAGTGGAAGTAGTCTTGGGCTACCTGCTTCATCTCTTCAGAATTGTGCCTCTGTGGCTCAGGCCGGAGCATTAGTCTTTCCTGGCTTCTCTGCTGATAGGCCAGTCTTGTTACCTGAGCATTCAAATGCTCGACTTTGGAATATTTGAACAAGTCGGCCTGTCTGGCACAGGCCCTCGGTCTTCTTGGGATGGCGACCGTGACTGGTTCGCTCATTCCCACATTGCCGTTTCGACAGCAGTTGACAGCAGCATCATATTTCTTTCTTTGCCATCTTCTGCCCCCAGCCCTGGGACGGGTGACAGTAAGGTCTTCTTTCCTCTCATCCCTTCTGCCCCTCATCATGGGGCGAGCAACAGTCAAATTTCTTTCTTCATCATTTCTCTCATCTCTTCTGCCCCAGGCCTTGGGGCGAGCAGCAACAGCATTTCTTGTCTCTTTTCCCTCTCTTCTTCGGCTTTCTGCTCTGAAGCGGGCAACAGCATCTTCAGCAGCCTTCTCCTCATCTCGAGCTGGAACCCAACTCTGAATCCTCTTCGGTCGCCAGACCTGTTTGTATTTTGCTGGCTTGGGCGCCAGCGGCTTCCTCTCATCAGCCTCCCAATTGGCCTGCCTGGCGACCAGAGTCTGGAATCTGTTGGTAGTGGGCACCATCGGGATGATCACGTCCGGCTTGACCTCCCTTGGGCAACCATTCATGTTTGCCCGGACACCTCCAATCATCATGGTCTTTCTGGAATTGGAAAGACGACGGTCAACAGCATCATACCGGCTCCTCCGGTTGGTTCTTCTCCCCTTCTGAGCAGCAGCAGGGAACATGCCCCTTTTTTGGACATGATGGACGTAGCAGGCGGCGGCCGTGGGGACCGTTTTCTCTGGTAAGATATTCTTCTGGTCAGTGATCTTCACCGGGGCACTTGCAGCAGTGCCTTGCTCATTGTCATCGACCTGTAGAAGGTCAGTGAAGACGACGCCCAAGCAGTTGGGCAACCCAACGGCAGGCGGCATCGATCCGAACGCAAGAGGTACCACCAGATAGCCTTCTCGCACATGCATGTCAATCGACTGCTGGTCGAAGCAAACGGACATGATTCCGGCTGTCATTGTAGATTCCTGAAAATAAGGAAAGTACACAGAATCAGAATTTTGAGGGGGGCCCGCTGGGCCTCCTACTTTAGCGTAAAGATGAAGGGAGACTCAGTCCCACCGGGCGTGCCAGACTTGTTTGACACATTTTTTCTCTTTATTATTTTAATCCTTATGTTTTATTTTATTTTCTTGGTTCATTGATTTATTGGCATGCCAGTCACCGAAGTGACGATTTCATTGTGCGCTCGATCTGACTTGATCAGTCGATTGTGAAGTCCGAGTCGGGACCGGAAGTCCGCCATACCATAAAGGCTATGACGTTAATTACATCCCCCCTAAGGAGGACAACCCTTGATTAAACGCTAAAGGTAGGAGGCCTCGAGAGGCAAACATATATTCATGTGCGCAAATGGAACTTTATACCGAAGCCAGGAAGGCGGGCAAGATAACAACATCAACCATAGAAACAGATGATATCGTTAGGTCAGTGATTCAAAGACCCGGCTTAGGGGGGAAGGAGGATCTCAGTCACAGGTAGACTGAGCCATGACCATGATGGGGTTTAAAGCATCGATCGGTATTTCGACAGCATTTCTCCTTAATCTGGATTATGCCCAGGGAGAAATAGGCTATCACCCACGGAGTGCCGGGATGAAAGCCAGGAGAAAGAGAGAGGCCAGACCTCCCTACCCATATGTATATATATATGTCATGGGGCAATGTTTGATATTCCCTATAGAAGCCGGCGGAACTCATGCAATGTCAGAGTCCTCCTGAGCTAAAGGGGTTACTCATCAATGCAGTTCAAGTGTACATAGGTTCCCGGCGCGAAGGCAAAATGGCCGGGGTTCCCGACGTGCCAACTGGAGAGCTTCTCGGCGCGAAGGGGAGATGGCCAGGAGTATTCTCGGCCTGGTTGAAGGGAGGAGGAAGAGGATCTCGGCACAGCTGAAGAGGAGGAGGAGCTCTCGGCGCGCTGACAAGAGGGCCAGGGGGGGTTTTCTCGGCGTGAGGGTTCCCGGCGCGCCCAGGGCCGCGCCAGGAGCCATGGCGCCGAGAGAGTGTTGGTGTTCTGGCGCCGTGAGGACCCGAAAGGGGTTCCGGAGGCTCTGCTTTGGGTTTCTTGGCGATGCAAGACAAGCCAGATAGGTTCTGTGAAGTCAAAGTGGATCAGTTCATCAAATCTGAGCTGGATTAGATTTGGGCTTTACAGGAGCATCGGGATAGAAAAGGAATTTGGGAAGTCTAGGGTCGAGGGAAACCCTGTCACCATTATCATGCGGAGCCCGGGGGACAACCTGATGTCTACTTTCATCTTCCTGAGAGAATTTTGGCAGCACCTCCCCTGGACCGAGCATTTGCCAGAGAGTGGTATAGGCTGACATCCACGGAGTGCCGGGATGAAAGCCGGAAAATGAGTGAGCACTAAGGCTCGAAGAGACTATCCATGTCTCTGGCATCGGTCACTATTCCCCTTCTCGGAGACTGACGAAACTCATGTAGAGACAGGGTTCGTCAGACCCACGGGGTGGCATGTGAATCCTGTTAGGGACCTCAGAATATAGGGGAGGTCAATCCCCAGCTAATTTATCCCCTGGGGTGCATATGACGACTCACGAACGCCCCAGAATAAATGGACGAAGAGGCCAAAGGAGTGGACGAAGGAGAGGCTCTCAGCATGGTTTTCATTGGCAAGAAGATGGCTCTCAGCGTGAGATTATAGGTTGGCCAAGGGGTTCTCGGCATGGGTTTACGGGTTGGCCAAGGAGGGCTCTCGGCACGGGTTTAAATTGACCAGAGGGGGTGCTCTCGGCATGGGTTTAAATGCAAAAGAAGGAAGAAGGGAGGCTCCCGACGTGGAGCCTCTCGGCGCGCTCCTCACCGCGCCGGAAGGCTGGCGCCGAGAGGCCAAAGGCAAGGGGGGAAGGTCTCGGCCAGGGGCTTCACAGCGCGCCCATTACCGCGCCGGGAAGGTGGTGCCGGGAAGCCAAGAGCTGGGGGGTTCACGTGGAAGTGGCCTGGAGAGATTTTGTCGATTTGCTGAAGGGGGAGGTTTCTCGGCAGCGTAGTTCTCGGGGGGGAATTTTGCACGCCGAGAGGATGGAATTTCTATAGGATTTCATGGTTTACAGAGCTGAAACGATGCTCTGTTTGGGGATTTTATGAGATTTCTGGCTCAGATTGAGGCTAGATTTAGAGTGTAAGCGAGAGATTACACAGATATGGGTTTGATTTGCCAAAGATGGGCTGGGTTCAAAGGGGAATCGAAGGAACCACTGCAGGATGGGGTTCTGAATCGTCATATAATTATTGACCCTCAGGGGCTCATTTGCTGGCATCTTTGGTCACCTGGGAGCCAAGAGATGGCCATCTCTGACCCCAGGGGCGACCCTGATGTAATTGTTCAGACTGGAGCCGGATTAGAAACCATCGGTATTAATTTATTGAAGCAGCTTACTTACTCCTATGAGAAGAGGATCTCGAGCAAACCCTCGGAGTTACTGCCAATATCAGTAGAAGACTGTCCCAGAAGCCAAGAGATGGTCTGTCTCTGGCCCTAGGGCAAGCCTGGGAAACTTTATGCAAACGATGATGAATCGGAGAGGGACATCGGCTCATTTAGAACGACATTTATTCTACTGCAGACAATTGAGCCCGAAGACCCACCGGGGAATCGGACGCACTTCAGTTGGACTTAAAATGAAAACATATAAAGGAAAAGCATAGCAGCAGACGGAGAGATAGCGGGCAAATACTTCAATCGCCTAGCGCCCAAACGGGCCACTGGAGCATTTCATACAATCACATCATTCCGGGACTCACCCCAGCCACATAGAGGGAATGGAGGAAAGGGAGATGAATGGCGGCCGGGATATCCCGGTTATCACCGATGAATCGAGATAAGACTCGCATGGTCACATAAAGAAGAAAACAGAAACAAAGAAGATGAAAAGGGGGGGGGGAGGGCGGAGCATTGACTCCTCTCCCTCCCCGGCTGCCCACCTTGAGCTTCTGCTCCTTCGTCTCTTCTCAGATATTCCTTCGCTTCTTCGAGTCTCTCCTTCTGGAGCTCTCCTTTTCTTTTTCTCTTCTCTCTTTTTTTTTCTTCTGTTCTGTGTTTTCTTGTGTGTCTCTCCTCTTCTTTTTTTTTTGTTCGAAGGGAGGGGATTTTATACCCGTTCCCCCCCTCTCGGCAAGCTTCATCACGGCGTGAAGAAGGCAGCTTCCCGGCGCGCCTCTTTCAATCGGGGAGGCCTCCCGGCGCCAAAGGGCATGGCTTCCCGGCCCCCCCCCCCCCTCATATGGGCTTTTGGGCCTTGGTGAGGGTCTCTCGGCGCCATTCTCTAGAGCTCATTCGGCAGGCCCATTCAGGGCTTTTAAACTTCATATGCACTTCGACCTCTCTTAGTTCTTCCAGTATATCTTCCAGAACTGAGGAAGGCCATCTAGTGGTGACATAGCTTCTATTTCATAGATTTTCATCAGTCTGCAGACAGGGGTTTCATCAGTATTGCCATCTGAATGGTGACAAAACTGGGTATTATCTTATCGATATCGTCACTTGAATGGTGATGAGCTCGGACATCAGCTTTAGTCTGGAAAGACTTCAGCCGGGTGTATAGTCTGTGGAGATGATTCTTCTTGTGTTTTGACTTTGCAAAAGCCTTTACAATCTTCATCTGCCGGCACCGGCTTCCTCCTTATCTTTTATCACATCTGTCAATAAGCCGACATCTGGCCTATGCTGACATGTCATCTGTGGGCTCTTGGATGTAACAGTAACATAGCTCTTAGTAAAAGTGTGCTGGGAGGTCCCATCAGTCGAGTGACTGCTGCTTTATCAGTGTTGTCGTCTGAATAATATTGGCACCGAGTATCGGTTTGGCCGACAAAGGCTTCAGCCGGGTAAAAGGTTGGCGGACTTCATCATTGGCCTTTCACTGTTGGCCTGATCCTCTTTTCAACTGTGCTTTCACCCTTGTTCATTTTCAAGGCGTCAACAGCAGTGCATCCACAGTTCCCGTCCGAACCGGGCACGACCTGCTAGAACCCACGGCTTGTCAGCATCGACCATGTCTGAGTAGGGTCTCCAGTTTACCATCGCTACAGGGAACTCCTGTAGCTCTCGCCTTAGCACCATCAGTTGGTAGGTCAGGGGTGCCGCACTCATGATGGGTTCCCACCGCCTGGCTAGCGGCACCATCGCGGGTTGCCAATGCCGAGCTCTCCCCATGGGGAGGTAATAATAGCTCCACAGCTGCTCGGCGCAGGTCATCAGTACCTTGCAAAAACATAAAAAAATATACAAAACAAGCAAAACCAAAAATACCTGGATAAATGGTGTAAAACCACTCACAGCCATCTCATGATCCGCTTCTTGGAACAGGCCTGCAAACAAGTGCGCCAGCATGGCAGCTCCCCAGGCGTAGTACCCTACTCTTTCAAGGTCTGACAGCAGCTCCAGGAAGCGACATTGGATACCATCCCCTTTCGAGCTCAATACCAATCTCCCCAAAAGGAAGAGGAGAAATCTCCTCAAATCTATGTTGCATCTTTCCCAGTTGCCGAAATCTGTGTAGTACACGGCACGGTATCCTATTTCCATCCTTTCCATGAACTCTTCTGAGGATTCATCATCCCGCCGATGAGTGTCGGTGAGCCCTAATGCATCCATGAGGGACGCCCTAGCTACCGACCTGTTTTTCCGACCATCTAGGTCCAAACCCAGTAGCTTCCGAGCACCTTCTCGGTAATCCGCATAAGTGACCCCGGTCACTGCCTCGCCCTCCACCTTCAGGCTTGTGATCGGGACCACATCTTCCAAGCTGGGCACCATGTGCCCCCAAGGCATCAGGAATGTCCGACTCACTGGGTCCCATCTCTCACACAAGGCTTGGATCATGACCAGGTCGAGCTGGATCGGCTCGATCCGAAGAAAGGTGCCAAAACCCATCACGTCTAGCCTGGCCTTCTGAAAATCTGGGAGACCTCGGTATGCTGCCACTACCAACTCCCATGAGATCTGTGATTTCATCACACTCTACGCATGCAGGGAATGGAGAGGAGGTTTGGTCAGAAAGAAAGGAAGAAAAAAAAGAATGGAAAAAAGGGCAGGAAAACTTGGCTTACGAGTTGTGATTGGGCCCTTTCGCTAAAGTGCCCTTCGAGGTCCGAAAGCCTCCTGGAACTACTACCACTGGACCTGCTTCTCTTCGAGGAGTGGGAAGATTCGCCCTCCATCTAACTCTCAGAATTTTGAACTCCTCCTCTCCCGTGAAAACTTGTGCTCCTCGAGTTAGCTCTCAATATACCTGGGAGGATAAAAGGGACAAGAATTTATAGAAATGGAAGGAGTGTAGGCCAAGATTGCCTCCATCACCTTTAATGATAGCCCTCGCGATGAGGCACCTACCATGCGGTCCCGTGTGTCACTTCACCGCTCGCACAGGGTGATTGATTGGAAGAAGAATATGACGACTAGCCCCCTATGTTGTCTAGGGATACCCTATCATGTTTTGGAGGACGTCCGCAAAATTTGACACAACATCCGGGAAAAGGGACTAGGGCCGTCATTATTGACTTCGACGGCAGATTCCCGTGGAAAATGGTCACAACAAGACGCGATTCTCCGCTCGGGATGGAGTCTCGACAGACCCATCACATGGGAACAATGCAAAGGAGAAGAAGTGTAGGGAAGAAGGAACGCACAAGAGAACAAACAAGCAGCAGAACATCAAATCACTCCATTCTACATAAGCTGTCATAAACACTACAGTCATAGAGATGAGGCGGGTCCACTGGCTCGCCAACTCGTGCCATTATCCTCACGCTCATCCCTCTAGGCGTCCCTCTCCTCTCCCCCGAGGTGAGGATCCCTCGGAAGCCTCCTGGGCCCCCGTGCAGCGCTCGCCTCGCCTCGTGGCGCCTTCTCCACAGTAGTGGCTCGCTGCTCCTCCTCTGGCGTGGCGAGGAAGCCATCAGCAGAAAAGCGTCCGGACCGGTGAAGTAGCGCCCCGAGCTCTCGTGCTCTCTCGTAACGCGTCTCCATCGCTCCTAACCTTTACGCCGTGACCTGAAGGCCTAGCTGGAGCTCCCTTACTTGGGCCTCCAAGGCCTTCCTCTCGGCCTGGTCTCGCTGTCGCTCAGTCCTTCCCTCCTCTCTCTCTCTCTCCGCATCCCTCCTCGTCACCTGGAGAAGGACCCTTAACTCCAGAATGTCTGGAGAGGGCCTCCCCTCACCTCGACGCTGCAGCTCTGCCACAGTTGCGGCCCAGGCATCACGCTCCTCTTCAGCACGGACCGCGCGGGCCACTGCACTGGCAAGCTGCTCCTGGAGGGAAGCAATCTCCAGAAAAAGAGCCTGAGGGTTGGAAGACGATCCCCCAGCCATCCCTACCATTGTTTCCTGCTGAGCACTTGAAAACAGATAGACGACAGCCGTCGGTTAAATTCTGGAATTTCATGGCGAGAATAAAAATTTTGGGGCCCTACTGTCACCTCTATCCGTCTCCCAGGCTGAAGAGCCCCCACACAGTCCCCCCTTCGCTGTTGTAGGAGGCCGCCACTACCCTGCACCGGTACGCCACCTTGTTGTCTAGGGGTGCGCCGGTCCTCGAGCTTCCCCTTGCCGCGACTCTCTTTCCTGACGTGGCCCGGCTCATCCGCGCTCGCCCACTCGTCAGCCAAGCCCGGGATTCTTGCCGCACCCTGCATCAAAGAGGGAGGTCCCCCGTCAGTTAACGAGAACGCGTCCCCTGTCAAGGACGCGCCCATCATGTGAGTGCCGCCCTTGCCAAGCCCCTTCCACTCCCACACCACGCACTCCGAATTCAAAACAAGTCATAGAGGGAGAAACCGAAGCACTCACCGAGCCGCGTTCGCCTCCTTCCTTGCCGTCGGGCCCCTCGGGTCCCACGAGTGCTCTAAAAGGCCCTTCCACTTCCATTGATGCCTCACCGTGCTCGTGCACATCCCTCCTCGGGCGAGGAGTCCCTCGACCCTCTCTCCCTTCACCACGATCTGGCCCACCGAACTCCATCGGTCGAGGAGGGAAGAAGACGAAGATAAGCGAGCGAATCTCGGCGGGGGGCGGGCTCGTTTGCGGGTGACGCACGGAAGAAGAAAGGCCGCCTCGCGTTTTAGATTTGGATTCAAAGATAAGACGCGTCCCGGCGCCTGGACGCGCCCAAAAGGGGAAGAAAAGAAACATGATCCCTCTATGCAAAGTGATCGTCCCACTCAGATGATCCTCTAGGTCAGAAAGTTGCCTGATCCCGCCACTAGGTCTGCCCCTCTCCATAACGCGGGAAGACTCTCCTTCCATTCTGAAATCCCTAGATTCCCTCTCCTTCTCCTCCTGAACTTTCAAAACTCCCCTTGGTACATTTGAGTAAACTAACCTAAGGGAGGTACTTATAGGAAAGGAGAGGTGCTACGGGACGGAACATGTCACATCAGTGGTCAAGTTGTCAGTGTTTTGTCTGATATCCTTGTACTGCGGTGCAATGCTGTTATATTTCGGTTGCTGCTTTCTGATGTATTTAATCTATGATGGTCTGTGCAGGTTTTGCTAACGGACGCCTTTGCCCTATCTTATGTGCCATCCTTCAGTGTTTGGTTCCCCGTGTCAAGCATCATACTATATGATATTTACGCTATTAGAACACGTCAAGGACCTTGCGACCCGAACGGATCTGGGATTTGAGTTCCCCTTCAACAAAAACAATGATGATTCCAGAAGAATTTGGGTTGTACGGATAGGCCGTTAACTGGTGACAGTATGGGGACGACGGTTCCATTCAGTGAGTTGGTGCGTGGATAAACGGGCCCCAGCTCAGTATCAACTCACCGGATCGGTATCCTGACCCGTTCTTAACAAGTTGACAATATTATCCTTGGCTATTTTCTATTTTAGTTTGTTTTTAATTTTTCTTTAAACCCAGCATGCATTCATGTAGGACTTTGATTCCATTGTGGAAAATCATTCAAAGTAATTCAATTGCGAAGGTCGCTGTGCTTAAATTCTCATAATATGAGATATTCCATTCTGAATGAAGTACTGAGTTTCCTTGAGACAGCCCCACGCTGTTCTTCCAAAGGAGACCCTTGTTTGGATTGATCCTCAAATATTCCTTTACTTTTACTCCATTTGACCTATCTTGGCCGCAGCACTTCCACATTGGCTGGTAACCGCTCCCCAAGGTGAAACCAGTAGGTTTACAACCCAGGTACTTCCACAAAGAGAAGTTGGTCCCTTTTTCTACTCGTGCCTGAGCGCACATTTTCTCCTTCCTTGTTTGATTTCCGTCCAAACAATTGTTGACTTCGATAGACCTTCTCCCAGGTCGTCTCGTTGAAAACTCTGAAAATATTCCAAAAATCATAATGTTGAAAGCGTGTCTCATCACACCTTGGCATCTACTTTTCAGTCCATTCTCACTCCATTCCACTTCACTTCAATGCCATTCCACTACGTGTCACTCCCTCACAAAGCAGACGCCAAGGCAGGGCAGCTGTAGACACGCCCTTCTTGACATTACATTGAGTAAATCTCATATTACACTATGATACCCCAAGGCGGCCTTCACATTTTTAATTACTCTGGTGATTTCTATTTTTCTAATTTTTTTTTACATTTTTCTGAATTTTTCCGTGAAAAATCTTGGAGGTGTCCAGGAGACTGGACGCCTCCATAAAATCATATATATAAAAAATAATATAAAAATTGAAAAATCATGGAGGCGTCCAGGCCCCTGGACGCCTCCATCAACCTGCTCACGGGCGACCACCGGCCATCGACTGACCGTTGCTCAGTCTGTCGTTTGAAGAAAATCCAAGTTATGGATGGAGGCCTCCAGGCCCCTGGACGCCTCCATCAACCTGCTCACGGGCGACCCCCGGCCATCGACTGACCGTTGCTCAGTCTGTCGTTCGAAGAAAATCCAAGTTATGGAGGCGTCCAGGCCCCTAGACGCCTCCATCAATCAGCTCACGGGCATCCCCGACCACTGCCTGACCGTTGCTTGGCCTGTCGTTTGAAAAGAATCCAAATTATGGAGGCATCCAGGCCCCTGGACGCCTCCATCGTTCAGCTCACGGGCACCCCTGATCCCCGACTATCCGTTGGCTGGCTTGTAGTTTGAAAGGAATCCAATGTCATGGAGGCGTCCAGGCCCCTGGACGCCTCCATCATCCAGGTCACGTATGCCCCTGGCCACTGACTACCCGTCAGCATGTCAGATTGTCGTTTAAAAAAGATCCAAGTGATGGAGGCGTCCAGGCCCCTGGACGCCTCCATCCTCCGGAACTCTATAAATAGAGGGTTACCCCCCCTCAGTTCAGGGTCGAAAAAAGAGAGCCGATAGGCTGCCGAATTCTATTTCTAACCCGCGGGTGTTTTATAGGGGGGGAAGTTCTGCCGGATTCCTGGATGCCCGTGCTCGCGGGAGGAAGGCCGCCTTCGCCCATCGCGCTCCCGCGTCGTCCTTGCGCTGCCGAAGCTCCGCCGGGCCTCGCCATCGACCATCCAATAAGCCATTCTCCTCTCTTCTTTCCTAGTTATCTTGCATTCATCATATCATATCTTCCACCCCCCCCCTTTTTATGAGGGAGTCTCTTCCCGTTCTTACGTTGGCATAATCGCAATTCATCATAAGCATTTTCCTCCTACTCGTGTCCGAGAGGGGTTTTAAAAGACAACACCAACCAGGTGTGTGTCCTGCCATCATTTCATTATTTGCATCGTTAGAATTGAATACTGCACCTTCGTCTTTCTGATCCACTCGTTACTTGTTTGTCGTTGTTTTGCAAGGGTAATTAAAGAAAGCCCTCTCCGTTGGCCGGCCGAAGGGGGAGGAAGAAGCAACCCGCCATTTCCCGCTCTCGACGATTCACGATCTCCGTGCCTCGTACAAGGTACACGCGATCATTTCTTTTCATTGAGGTAACCCCTCTGGCGATCACACCCCTTTAGCATCCTACGTATGCTCTTTTCTCTATTAGCACGTTTCATGCCCCTTATTAGCCTTTAGTCACATCGAGTTTTCATTTTCTCCTCTTTTAAGTGGATCCCTACTCGGCAATCCACAACTGGTTTGCCCTCTCCTGAGAGCTATGGAAATGGAAGAAAATGGAAATAAAAATAAAAAAATAATGGAAATTGGGTGTGGGGGCTTACCTTTTGTCGTTTAGGCCCAATCAGCCCTCCACGAAGGGGCTGCCGGGGTTGGCGTGGCCGCCGGAGCTGCCCAGGCCGAGGGACCACCGCCGCCGCCTCCGGCGGTTCTCCATCTTCTTCTCTCTCTTCTTCCCCTTCTCCACCATCTTCTTCATCTTCTCCTCCTTCTTCTTCGTCCCCCTCTTCGTCTTCTTCATTGTCTTCATCGCCGTCGCCTTCCTGTTCTTCATTTCCATCGTCGCCTTCATCGTTGGCCGCCACCACCGGTGTTTCTTCAGCCGTCGCGGGAGGAAGCTCCTCCACGGCCGGCTCTTCTTCCAGGTCCACCACGGCCGGGGCAGACACCCTCTGCCGTTTGAGAGCGTCGCCAGCCATAGGGAGAGAGAGTAGAGAGAGTGAGAATGAGAGGAAGATTGGGGGGGGTTTCGGTTAGGGTTTGCAGATGGAAGAGAGGAGATGAACGAAGGAAGGAGAAAGGGGGGAAAGTAGGGTTTAACGGTCGAAATAAATTAACGGCTGAATGGAAGTCGTCTCTTCTTAAATTGACGGTTTGAAGTAAGGCGTATATTTCAGATTTGACGCCTTGAGGATGGACGTCATTTGTGTTTTGCATGGGAAATTACAACCGTCGTCAGGCACATTGATGAGAAGTGATTGAAGTGACCGGGCGTCATTATTGCCCCTTTTAATTTGACGACCGAGGGGACGGGCGTCCATTTTTGAACACGCGACGTGAGTAAAGGCGTTATTTGTGAAAAAATTAAGGAATTATTTCAAAAATATTTGAAAATTTGAATTGATTAACGCCTTCTATAAAGACGTGAGTTAAGAAACGCCAGTGCCCTGGGCGTCAATTACGATTATGAAATGTAATGGACGACATTAGCTGAGGCGTGGTTTCATAAATTGACGCCGTTGATGGAGGCGCTGTTAAGAACAGAAAGCCCGAAACTCATCTTTATCAGACAGAATTGCACAAATTTGAAGAGATGATCATTTTAATTCATTGTTTTGGCTCAAATAAGAACAGAATTTTTATTTCATTAAAAGAAATCATGATTACATTCTCTAAGCCACTGTGAGCCTTATCTTTTTGAGAGCCAGTACATAAGCTTTACATTTATCTTCTTCTTCTTCAACATGAGTCTTGGATCTGTGAAGAAGTCCCACCTTCCATTGAGCCATTATGGTCTTGATTTCTTCATGATCTCCGTTTGAGCATAGTTCTCTTCTCTTGATTGGAGGAAGGTGAGAAGGTTCTTCGAAGAGATGTCGAGGAAGCCCGAGTTGTGGGAGGCACCGGTGTGCGTTATAAAGGAAGAAGTCGGTCCCACCAATTAAACGGAGCTCGATGCCGGAGGATAACCTTGAGCGAAGTTCTTGGGTTTTAAGAAAACCCGGTGTGCATGTAAAATTGCTCTTTGACATTGATTTGAAGTAATCCCTCCATTCATTCCTCTTCTTGAGCTTGGGAACTCTATTGGTCACCCTTTCACATAGGCCCAATGAGTCTGTCATATACCGAAGTGGGCTCTTGGAGAAGATTTTAGAGGCCGTTTGGTTTGCTTGACATGGATCAAATTTAAAGTGGAAATCTATCCAACAAGCTAGAAGAAGCATTGACCCAAATAGGGGCCGCCCTAGTGAAACCGAAGTGAGCCCGTTGTATAGGTTGGCTAATATTGCCCCACCTACTCTTTTCCCCTCCCACATGCTAGCTATAGCACTTAGGTGTTGCTCCTCTAAATGGTCTTCCAATGAAGGGAATAACAAAGCTCCCGCTACACATATGACAAACCCTTTCATCACTCTCTCCAAAAGATCTTCATCTTCTTGAACCTTGTCCATGTTTTTATACACCCATGAAACCAACTTCAAAAGATTAATCCCCTTGTTGGCCTTTATTTGATTCGCCAAATTTGGACTTTGGACAAGACTCATGAGCATGTCATGGGCTTGTATGGGCTTGGTCATATGAGCCATTCTTGATTCCTCTCCTTGCTTCATCCTTTTCAAACCCAAGAGCATCTCCACTTCTTCTAGGAGTATGGTGGCTTCAAAAGTTGGAAAGAGGAAAGTATGAGTATGAGGGTGCCATAATTCTATAAGAGCTCCAATTGAAGCCCAATCAAGGTGGATGTCATTATAATGAGTGGCATGGGTGATGAGGCCAAGGAGGTTCCATCTAGAAAGAAAGGATTTCATATCTAAGGAAAGTTTAGAAAGTAATAAAGGAAGCCATTTGATTTTCAGAAATCTTCTTGGACCAGGAATAATGGGGTAATCCTGAAAACAAAAAAAAAGAAGGAAAAGAGAACAACATCAGAAATTCAGAAAAGAAGAAGAATGAAGAACAAAAAAAAAAGCTCAAACACAAGAAAACACCTACTTGGTCTTTAGCAATTCTCCCACTGATGTGGCCTGGCACTTCACAAATCCTTGAGAAACTCATCCTTGGCTTCTTGGAAGGCCTTTGTTGCATCATCTGGTTCATCCTTCTGATAGTGTTATGCTACTAATTCTTCTGCTTCGGTCTTCTGCTACTGCCTAGCAGAAGATGGCTAAGGTACTCTGTACTTCGATGATCTGATGTTTGGAAACACCAACAGTTGCCCTATTTATAGTGTTTTGAACGTTAATGGGTATTATAGTTTGTGTTCGAATCAAACGATTTGCTGGAAGTTTAACTCCAAGCAGGAAACGAAAACAGCTAATTAACGACGTGCTTTATGGCGTCATTTTTTTAATTGACGACATCTTCAGGGTCGTCGTTTATCCCGCGCCTCCATGGAGGGCGTCATTTGCATTCCAATTCCAAGTTAAACCTTTAGTGCAATTAACGCCTCAGTGCACGTCGTCATTTCTTGTTTTGACGCCGACCAGAAGGGTCGTCATTTTCTGAGCTTGTGCGTTTAAATTGCTTTGGTTATTTCATAAACTTAAGTGCTGTCATATCATGATTAAATTGTTTTTATCAAGCACTTATGATCATATTTTGAGCTAATGATCTTTTGAGCTTTGAAGTGTAGGTTGTGCAAGTCTGAGCATCGTGGGTGCAAAGTCTCTAAGTCTATACACTCTAAGCATTCCATTCATAAGTCTGTACATTGCACTCACCCAAGTCCATACGTTCCATTCTAAAGTCTGTACGTCCAAAGTCACTCCATTCTAAAGTTTGTACATTGCATTTCGTAAGTTCATACATTTCATAAGTCCATACGTCCATTGCACAAGTCTGTACATTGCACCCAACTAAGTCTATACATCCACATTCCCTTCACAAGTCTATACATTTCATCCATCCAAGTCTATACATTTCATAAGTCCACACATTCTCTTCACCAAGTCTACACATTCTGAAGTCTATACGTTCCATTCCCTTCACAAGTCTATACATTTCATCCATCCAAGTCTATACATTTCATAAGTCTATACATCCTTCACCAAGTCTATACATCCCATCCCTAAGTCTATACATTCTACCCACCTAAGTCTATACATTCATAAGTCTATACGTTCCAAAGTCTATACACTACATTCCATAAGTCTATACATTACTAAGTCTGTACATTCATAAGTCTATACGTTCCAAAATCTATACACTACATTCCATAAGTCTATACAATGTTAAGTCTACACCTTTGTTCTTCATCCATAAGTCTATACATTCCAAAACTCTGTAAATTCCAATAAAAATTCAGAAATTCTCAAAATTCCAATAAAAATTCAATAAATTCTCAAAATTCCAATAAAAATTCATAAATTCTAAAAATTCCAAAATTCTCAAAACTCCAATAAAAAATATTCTCTAAAAAAAACTCTAAATAAATCCAAAAAAAATTCTAAAATTCAAATCAATGTTGTTGAGTATGCTTTATGCATCTTTATATCATGGCTAATGAAATTTTGAGTGCAAGTTAAGAAGCTCTTGGTCCCATCAACTGAGCCTCAGCATCCAAGCCCCACGGTGACTGCACCTCATTTCTCACATGCTCATGTTATCACCATCTTCCTGTATGCTTCCTGTGTGCATTGTTACTATAAGGTATCTACGCTACTAGATTGTATCAAGGACCTTGTGGTTCTGATGAACTTGGAATTTGAGTTCCCCTTCATAAAAAATAGTGATAATTCCAGGGGAATCTTGATCACACGGATAGGTCGTTGAGTCATTCAAGGTTTGGGATGATGGTTTCACTTTCTGAGTTGATGCGTGGACAAACGGGCTTCGGCTTAGTATCAGCTCAGAGATCTGGATTCTTGACCAAATCTAGATGGCTTAACAATATTGTCCTTGATTATCTTTTATTTTAGTTTATTTTAATTTTTCTTTTAGCCCAGCATGCATCATGTAGGACTTTGAGCTTAATGATGAAAATCTTCATATTACGTCAATAATCAAGGACGCTCGCTCTTAATTGGGTTGACATGAGATATTCCATTCCAAATCAAGTACTTTATTCTCTTGAAGCCACTCAGGCTGGTCCCTCGAAAATCGTCCCTTTGCTGGATCTTTATCTCAACTCACTTTACTTTTCTGCAAATCCACCTTGGTTGTAGCACGTCCACATTGGCTGGTAACCGCTCTCTAATGGTGCCTCCCTGTTGTGCCCTCGCGCACATTTTGTTTATCTAGTTTAGTCTCCTTTTTCTAGCTAATCGATGCTTTCTTGGAATCATCCGGAGTTATTTTATTCAGAATCTTGGAAAGATTTCCAAACGCTTAGTGTCGGAAGCGTGTCACTTCACACCTTGGCATCTACTTATCAGTACGTTCCCCCTCATTCCACTTGTTTCACTTTCGCTTCATTCCGTCTCACTCCCTCGCAAAGCAGACGCCAAGGCGGGGCAGCTGTAGACACGCCAAATTGATGCTATGTTGAGTAAATCTCATGTCACCATATGACGCCCCAAAGCGGACTTCAATATTGATTTAATATGAAGTTTTTCTATTTTTCATGAATTAATTGTGATTTCTTGCCTTTTTTTTGGAATTAACGCCTTAAGTGGGGGCGTCTTTTAAATTGACGGCATGAACAAGGGCGCCTCTTTTAAAAATGGACGACTACCAATACGGGCGTCATTTTCTAGATTTACTGGAAATCTGAATTTCAAATAAAATGAAAATTGAAGAATTGACGTCTTTCCTAAAGGCGTTGATTATTTCACGTCCGTCGGGCAGGCGTCAGTTCATAATTTTAAATAAGGAAAGTTAATTGTTTCTATAATTAAGTCCAGGAATTGACGACGTTATGGAAGTCGTTATTTGAATTAACGCCTTTGGTTGTGTCGTCATTTTTAATTGACGCCCTTCAAGGGGTCGTCATTTTCAATTTTGTCTCCCTTTTGTCTCCTTCTTTCCCTTAATGATTCCTTCCCCGTTTTGAGCCTCCTGTGTTGTGCCCCTGGCCCCTGTGGCTTGTGGTTTTGATGATTGGCTCTAGGGGTTTGTGATGATTGGTTTTAATGTGAGCTAATCACTGTGAGTCACCATGGTTTTATTCAGTCATTCTTATATTCAGTCTGTCATTCAAATGTTCATTCAGTCTCTCATATGTTCAGTCAGTTTATCTGCTTACACTGTGAGTCATTGCATTTAAAGTTCAGACTGATTATCTGCTGCATAAAGCATTGATATGCATTAATAGAATCTGCACATTTGCATCAGGCAGCAAGTGTGTACAACGCCCTGTGTAGGCACGACAAGTCCATACACTGGTTGCACATTGCACAGCTGCAGGCACTTCTAAGTCTACACATCGTGTAGCTTGCTGGCATAGTCTGTACACTCATCTGTTTGCATGTGTCACCAAGTCCACACATTGCATCATGTGTTTCTTCATTTGATTGAGTCTATACATTGTCCTAGGCTAAGTGTGTACAGCGTCTCATTCATGCTTTGATTAATGAAGTCTGTACATCAGTCTTCACTTTCTAAGTCTGTACAGCCGTTGGGTTTGGACTCAGAGTCTGTACACTCGATTTGCCTTTGAATTGGTTAAGTGTGTACATTGAGCGTCTCACTTAGCGTCTAAGGCAAAGTCTACACGTTGCTACAGTAACGAAAGTCTATACATCCGATTGTGCAGTCTCTTAGCCATCGTCTCACATTCTTCAAGTCTAGACATTGCACTGTTGCATCCATCGTCTTGGCCAGCGTCTCATGCAAAGTCCATACATTGCATTCAAAGTCTATACAGCGTTCGTCTCAGCCACCGTCTCATTCAGCGTCTCACGCTTGCAAAGTCAATACTCTGGTCGGTGGAACAAAGTCTGAACATCCTTCAGTGATCTTCGAAGTCTATACATTGGGAGCCTTTTACCTACGTTCAGTTCTGAAGTTTGTACATCCTTCAATGAACTTTGAAGTCTATACACTGATTCACTGTTCATCGCCTTTGGGCATCAAAGTCTGTACATCGCCTTCAATCTTCAAGTCTATACATCGGTTTGATATCAACAAGTCTGTACATTGGGTTCAACTCTCCAAGTCTGTACAGCCTGTATGTCTTCATGGGTCGTGTGCCTTTAGTGCGTTGACGCACTTGGCTGACTGCGTAGACGCACACCTTTCTGTCTTGCTCACTGCGTCGACGCTGACACTGGATGCGTTGACGCATTGCCTGTTGCCAAGGGCGTGAGCATCTCGCTTGAGGAGCTGAGGCGACGCTGCACGTTGGAAGCGTTGACGCCTTGTGCTGATGTTCAAAGGTATGTTGATCAACATCAAGTCTGTACAGCATGAAGTCTGTACATTGGTTTTGTTTTGAACAGAACGCCTAAGTCTATGCATTGCTGAATGTTATTCAAGTCTGAACAGCGGATGTCTTCATGTGTGAAGTCTATACAATGCATGCTCACATAACTAACTCTATACACTCGATTGTTAGATCTTCAACTATATACATTGGTTGAGTCTATACACTGAGATCTCATGAAGAGTTGCAAGTCTATACACTTGTTGTTAGAGGCCTAGACTGCTAAGTCTATACACTCCCTCACTCTGTACACACTTGCTATATTGATCTCTGAAGTCTATACAATGCTTCACGTTAACACTAAGTCTATACACTTCATTATTGTTGCTGAAGGGAACAGGGTCGACGCCTGAAGCTTAAAGCGTCCACGCATCAGTAGACAAAGCTTTCACGATGACTTCTATTGCGTTAACGCCACAAGAAAGCAGCGTCGACGCAGCAGTTAAAGAAGCAGAGACTCTTACAAGCGACGAAGCTTTCACGATATCTTCCACTGCGTCAACGCCATCAACAAGCAGCGTCGACGCAGCGGCTTAAGAGACGCCAGTATACAAATGTACATGTCTTCAATGCGTCAACGCAACATGCTGATAACGTCGACGCAGCACGCCCATCTGTTGAAGACTTGATCACTGGACTGCCGATACCGTTGCGTCAACGCAGCAGGCTGATGGAGTCGACGCAGCGGTTAAAAAGGTTGAAGATCTCTGATGGCTGCGTCAACTCTTTGGAGCAAGTGAGTTGACGCCATCTAACTCCAGTTGCTGAGCGTACTGGTGCTGGGCACGTGATCCGAGGATAAGGAGAGTGCCCAGATGAGGACACGTGTTCTGACAGCCTGCTGGATGCTGCCACGTGGTCCGAATTCTTAGGGCGGGAACTGTAGAAGCCACACGCGCCCTGCTGCGGCTGGTATATAATGGAGCCTTCGTCTTCAGATGAAGGTTGATCGAAGAAAAAGCCTGGAGAGCAGAAAAGCCCTTCGATCCAGAAAAAGGAAAAGAAGAAGAAAAGGAGAAGAAGAAGAAGAGAGAGATCGTGATCGAAGCCTTGAGAGCAATTGCAGAAAAGCAGTAGTGCTGAGAGTTCGATCCAGTGAGAAGAGAAGAAGAAGAAAAAGAAGAGTGGCAGAGTGAGAGAAGCAGCAGAAGTAAAAAGAGAAAGAGAGAGAGCTCGCGAGTGAGAGAAGGAAGCAGAGAAGAAAAGGAAGAGAAAGAAGAAGAGAGAACGAGAGATAGGAAGCTTCATCTGAAGATCTATCTTCACTGGACCGTGGATCAGATCCAGGCCAGTCAGCTCTGTTGAGAGCCATATTGTGCATTTCGTCTTTCAGCTTTCTGTTTGCTGAAGTTATTTTCATTTCGTGTTTTTGTTTTTCCTTTTTCATTTGGTTATCCTTGTTCTTCCGATTCTCAGTAGTGAGGTCGGGTTCCTCCTGTGGACTCAGGAGAAGGGAGATCTGATCTCCGGTTCTGGGCTTGTGGGTTGCAAGTCTAGGTGTCCCTCCTGGTCTGGAGGAAGAAAGGTCTGCGACCTCTGGTTTGCTGGTGACGGGGAGTCACTGGTGGGTTCCCTCCGGTCTGGAGGAAGAGAGACTTCGGTCTCTGGTTTCCAAGTGGCTGGGAGTCACTTGGGGTGTCCCTCCGGTTGGGAGGAAGAGGGGAGGTTGTTCCCCTGGTCAAGCTGTGTGGCAGCACCTTGTTCGCAGACTGAGTTTGCTTGGTTCTAGCATTTGCTAGTGAAGCCTCACTCCGGTTGGGAGTGAGGGGTGGATGTAGGTCTGGAGGACCGAACCACCTTAAAATCTATTGAGCAGTGGTTTGATTGCTTGATTTGCTTCTGCTAGATGCTTTAATAGGCACGCTCCATCTGCTCGTTATTTTGTTTAATCGAATTAGCTTAATTCCGGAACTTGCCTAGCATCTGAGTTTTTAAATTGGGCATTATTCCTAGCAGGATACATTCACCCCCCCTCTGTATCCGGGCCTAGCACCCTAACAGTTGGTATCAGAGCGGTGTCTGCATACAAGGTCCAATGACCTGCAGATTCGATCTCTGGTTTTCGGTGCTAATTTGTTTTTAGTGCATCAATATTCCTGTTGCATTAATCTGTTGTGCTGTCATGGCTCATCCTCCACTATTCAGTGGTTCAAATATTAAATTCTGGCTATATCGTATGCACAAGCATGTTAACTCTATTAATCCACAATTGTGGAAGGTTATCTCTCACAGTCCACATGAACTTCCTAAGGATAAGTCCAAGTGGACTCATGTTCACAAGTTGAAAAATGATGATAATGTGAGAGCTCTAAATTTAATGAAGGCTGCAATCGGTTCTGATGATTTTTCCTCTTTCTCAGATTGTAGCACTGCAAAGGAAATGTTTGATAGAGTGACTACAACACACGTGGAACAGGAAGAAGAATGTCTCATGGCAAGAAGGAGTGATCAATCAGATGAGTCCTCATCCCAGGTAATCTCTGAGACCGAGGATATTAGCCATGATGAGTTAGTTGCCATGCATGAGCATCTTCTAGATAAATATGAAAGAGTCAAATCAGGAAAGAGAAAATTAAGAAAAGAGAAAAATGCTGAAATCACATGTCTAAAGGCTGAAAATGAAAATCTAAAATCTAAATTGAAGGAATTGACTGATGATAATGTACAGGAAAACTTAATCACTTCCTTGAAAGAAGAAAATGATTATCTGCTAACTCAGAAGAAGGAAACTGATAAATTAAAAGATAAGCTGATTGAAGAAACATCCACCTGAAGGAGCAAAATAAGAAGCTAATGGTCCTTAACACCGCTTTATCTGAAAGATGGCTAACGGTTGAAAGAGAAAAATCAGTTTTGAAAGAAAAAGAAGTGAACATTGAATTGAAGCTAACTCAGGAGAATGAGATCCTGAAAAGTCTGAATGATGGGTTACAAAATCAGGTTATCTCGTGTGAAGACCACATTATGACCTTGCAAATTGAAATTGAAAACCTAAACAACTCTCTGTCAAAATTTGCCAAAGGTAAAGAAAAAATGAAAGATTCTTTGAATGTGGAAGTCACCAAACTGAATGAAGAGAAAAGGTGCAATTCTCAAGTTAAGCAAGCTGTAAGGAACAAACTATACGCAACATTTGTGAGTAGCTCAAACTTAGCTAGTACTTCTGCACCTTCTTCAAAACAGTCAGATGATCAGAAGATTCAAAAACAGAAAGAAAATGTGAAAATGAGAACACTGAAGAAGAATAGTAAATTTCATGCAAACAAGCCTAAGGCTAGAAATTTTCAATTATCCACGGAAGGAATGTTGAATGCTTCTATTGTGAAGTTCTGGCCATGTACTTGATGATTGCCTTGTCATGAAGAATGATAATGATAGATTTCATGTTAGGACTTCTTATGCTAAGAAATCCTATTCGGCTCAAAACAGGAAATCCAAATGCTTTTACTGTCATGAAATGGGTCATCTCATGCATGAATGCAAATCATTGGAGTTAGATGACCTTGCTGCTATTAATTCACAGAAAAATCATGCTAAAACTCATGTCCTTTGGGAAAAGAAAATTCATTGTTATAATTGTGGTAAACTGGGACATGTTGCTGTTCAATGCTGGTCAGCTGAAGGCAAGAAAAAATTCTATTCTCATGTTAATCATGTTCACCAGAATGATTATGGGAAGGATAAATCTATTTTTAAGGAAAAGATTCCTGCATGTTATAACTGTGGGAAGCCAGGTCACAGGGCTGCAACCTGTTGGCTGGCAGGATATCAAAACCAAACTGGTTTTGGTAAACATAATTTTTATTCTGTTAACAGAAAATCTCATGTATGTGCACATAGAACTCATGCTAACAAGAATGTGCATAAATTAGATCTGAAAACTGCTGCTCCTTGCTATCAAGTTAAAAATGTGCTGAGAAAACCTGCTAGGAGTGATAATGTCATGTCAAGACCCAAGACTTCTTGGGTACCTGTTTGTGCAAAATAAACCTTGTTTTGCAGGTGTGCCTTAGAATGGAATAAAAAGGGGTATTAATCCAAGGCACTCAAGAATGAAAACCCCTTCTGAACTTTTCAGGTAATTTCTCTGCATCTCCTATTTTAAAATTCTTGCATATCTGCCATTTGTAGTTGTTTGATTTAAAATTCTTGCATATCTGCCATTTGTAGTTGTTTGATTTAAAATTCTTGCATATCTGCCATTTGTAGTTGTTTGATAATTGTTGAAATGCATAACCTCTGAAAATAAATTGCATTCCGAAATTTCTGGAAAAATCTGAACTGCTTATGAATGTGGCTTGAAAATCTGTCCATTGCATTCTGAAAAATCTGATTAGCTGAAATTTGATCCATGCATGCTGCCCATGTTGAATTATCATGGTTGACCTCAATGGTATATAAATGGTAAGGTACCAAAAGGCAGGGAAGTCTGTCTGGAGGTTCTTACTATGTGTGAGGTGGTCTTTTAGACCAAGTGCTCCGCCTAGTACCATGGGTCACCTTGCTGGTTAGGACAGTCTGAATGTGCATGAATCAAAATCATATGTTCAGTTTTCAGTGCAAACATTGCAAGTTTTCAGGGGGAGTTAATTGCATGTCCTTGCATAGCATTCAGTGTTGAGTCTTTGCATGCATGTAGTTAATTGCATTGCATTTTACTGCATTGAAAATACCAAAAAGGGTAATTGAATGCATAGTGTCAGGAGGAGTCAATACATTGCATGAAGGTAGTCATGTGCATACATTTATGTCAGAGTTCATTGCATGTTAACTTTGAACATCCTGGAACTTGCCTGACCTCCTGATATCTTGCCTTGTGTGCATATCCCTTTCATTGATTCTATTTGACCAAACCGTGATCATAATTTGAAAACACTGAGCTTCAAAATCTCTCCTATCAATTGGTAACAATTGGTATCATTTGATATCAGAATTATTTCAGTCCTTCATGAAGATTTCAATGGGCTATCTCGATCATAAATCTAAAAATCTTGAACTAGAAATCTTCTATTATACGCTTTTATGAATGTCTGAAATAACTCATGTGGTTTAAGCTTAATGTATTCATGGAGTTTAACTTTAAAATCTCTTAACATATCTGAATCATGTTTAATAAATCTTAACCAACTGTTTCATGCTGTGTCTTGCAAAAACTTCTGAAATCTGCACTTTTGAATACATGACTTTATTTGGTTAAGTACATGAGATTAATATTATTTTGAAGCAAATGAATGTTTCTGAATTATCTAAAGGGTAAAGTAATTGTCAGAGCAATGACCTTGGTCACTGAGAAACACATGTCCAAAGGACTGTGTCATGAGGTGCCTTAGTTAACTCTGATTAAGAATTCATTGAAATTCAGGCAGAGCAATGGCATGCACACTGAGAAATACAACTCACTCATCAAGAAATGATTTGGAGTGTGTCATGATGTGTAAATGCTATCTCTGTTCATATATAGCATGACAGTTAGTCACACTAAGTGCTTAGGGATATTGGCCTCTGATCAAGGTATATCCTCTAGTTACAAGGTGTGAACTGAACTAGACTGCTCGTAAAATTTGTAGCATGAAAAATTGTTGAACATATCTCAATATCTGAATATTGATGCTAAAATCAAATTGCTACAACCCTAGACAAAATCATATGACTTCATAATTGCTTGACTTCAATACTAGTGCATGTAATTCTGAAAGAAGTCAATAGATTTGATTATGTAAGAGAAAGGGAGATTAATCAAGATAAATATGAGGGCTTGGTTCATCTTTATTAAAACATGGTTTTAGATATCAATACAGAATTTTATTGATAAACTCTGCATACATCATGTTTAAACCATGCTGTTCAAAAGGCTCATTCATAAGTCCCTATAATGGAAGACTTTGAAAAATTATGTTTTGGATTTATGAGATTGATATCTCCTTGAAAATCTTGCTGAATTATTTCTGTTTGGAGCTTATTTGTAAATATGATTATTGAACCTTTCTGCTCACTTTCCTTAGGTCATTGACCTGAACTTCTCCTTGTTTGCCCCTGTGGTCTCCTTCTCATCTATCTCATAAGATTCCACTTATTCAGGGGGAGCATTCCTAGTCATACTGAATCGTGTTCAGATCATTTCTATCCTTGCATTCATATACTTAGGGGGAAGTATTGCATTTCTTGTTGCATCTGCATTTTTGCATTTACCCCTTCCCATGGTTTATTTTGATTATACCAAAGGGGGAGATAGTTTGCCAAAGAGGGAGAATATCATTCAATCAGTGCATGCAGGTTCTTTTGATCATCTCTACCTCATGCTTTTGCTGAAACTCTTAAAGGGGGAGAATCGTGTTCTTGCGAGGGGGAGCTTCCATGTCATATGCATCATGCTGCATAGAAACTCTTAAAGGGGGAGCATTGTGTTCTTGCATTCATATTTCTAGGGGAGCTCTTGCATTTTGGTATCTCTTTCTGCAAGTATCAAAGGGGAGATTTTTGTTCAATCATTGCATGCTAGTTTGCCTTCTCTTCTCAAACTATTTTTTTTGATGAAGTCAAAGGGGGAGAATAGTTTGAGTCATCAGAATGACTTTCATAAGAATGTATTACATCATCAGAATGACTCACTGTGTATTGTTGCCATCATCAAAAAGGGGGAGATTGTTGTGCCCCTGGCCCCTGTGGCTTGTGGTTTTGATGATTGGCTCTAGGGGTTTGTGATGATTGGTTTTAATGTGAGCTAATCACTGTGAGTCACCATGGTTTTATTCAGTCATTCTTATATTCAGTCTGTCATTCAAATGTTCATTCAGTCTCTCATATGTTCAGTCAGTTTATCTGCTTACACTGTGAGTCATTGCATTTAAAGTTCAGACTGATTATCTGCTGCATAAAGCATTGATATGCATTAATAGAATCTGCACATTTGCATCAGGTAGCAAGTGTGTACAACGCCCTGTGTAGGCACGACAAGTCCATACACTGGTTGCACATTGCACAGCTGCAGGCACTTCTAAGTCTACACATCGTGTAGCTTGCTGGCATAGTCTGTACACTCATCTGTTTGCATGTGTCACCAAGTCCACACATTGCATCATGTGTTTCTTCATTTGATTGAGTCTATACATTGTCCTAGGCTAAGTGTGTACAGCGTCTCATTCATGCTTTGATTAATGAAGTCTGTACATCAGTCTTCACTTTCTAAGTCTGTACAGCCGTTGGGTTTGGACTCAGAGTCTGTACACTCGATTTGCCTTTGAATTGGTTAAGTGTGTACATTGAGCGTCTCACTTAGCGTCTAAGGCAAAGTCTACACGTTGCTACAGTAACGAAAGTCTATACATCCGATTGTGCAGTCTCTTAGCCATCGTCTCACATTCTTCAAGTCTAGACATTGCACTGTTGCATCCATCGTCTTGGCCAGCGTCTCAGGCAAAGGCCATACATTGCATTCAAAGTCTATACAGCGTTCGTCTCAGCCACCGTCTCATTCAGCGTCTCACGCTTGCAAAGTCAATACTCTGGTCGGTGGAACAAAGTCTGAACATCCTTCAGTGATCTTCGAAGTCTATACATTGGGAGCCTTTTACCTACGTCAGTTCTGAAGTTTGTACATCCTTCAATGAACTTTGAAGTCTATACAATGATTCACTGTTCATAGCCTTTGGGCATCAAAGTCTGTACATCGCCTTCAATCTTCAATTCTATACATCGGTTTGATATCAACAAGTCTGTACATTGGGTTCAACTCTCCAAGTCTGTACAGCCTGTATGTCTTCATGGGTCGTGTGCCTTTAGTGCGTTGACGCACTTGGCTGACTGCGTAGACGCACACCTTTCTGTCTTGCTCACTGCGTCGACGCTGACACTGGATGCGTTGACGCATTGGCCTGTTGCCAAGGGCGTGAGCATCTCGCTTGAGGAGCTGAGGCGACGCTGCACGTTGGAAGCGTTGACGCCTTGTGCTGATGTTCAAAGGTCTGTTGATCAACATCAAGTCTGTACAGCATGAAGTCTGTACATTGGTTTTGTTTTGAACAGAACGCCTAAGTCTATGCATTGCTGAATGTTATTCAAGTCTGAACAGCGGATGTCTTCATGTGTGAAGTCTATACAATGCATGCTCACATAACTAACTCTATACACTCGATTGTTAGATCTTCAACTATATACATTGGTTGAGTCTATACACTGAGATCTCATGAAGAGTTGCAAGTCTATACACTTGTTGTTAGAGGCCTAGACTGCTAAGTCTATACATTCCCTCACTCTGTACACACTTGCTATATTGATCTCTGAAGTCTATACAATGCTTCACATTAACACTAAGTCTATACACTTCATTATTGTTGCTGAAGGGAACAGGGTCGACGCCTGAAGCTTAAAGCGTCCACGCATCAGTAGACGAAGCTTTCACGATGTCTTCTATTGCGTTAACGCCACAAGCAAGCAGCGTCGACGCAGCAGTTAAAGAAGTAGAGACTCTTACAAGCGACGAAGCTTTCACGATATCTTCCACTGCGTCAATGCCATCAACAAGCAGCGTCGACGCAGCGGCTTAAGAGACGCCAGTATACAAATATACATGTCTTCAATGCGTCAACGCAACATGTTGATAACGTCGATGCAACACGCCCATCTGTTGAAGACTTGATCACTGGACTGCCGATATCGTTGCGTCAACGCAGCAGGCTGATGGAGTCGACGCAGCGGTTAAAAAGGTTGAAGATCTCTGATGGCTGCGTCAACTCTTTGGAGCAAGTGAGTTGACGCCATCTAACTCCAGTTGCTGAGCGTACTGGTGCTGGGCACGTGATCCGAGGATAAGGAGAGTGCCCAGATGAGGACACGTGTTCTGACAGCCTGCTGGATGCTGCCATGTGGTCCGAATTCTTAGGGCGGGAACTATGGAAGCCACACGCGCCCTACTGCTGCTGCTGCTGCTGCTGGTATATAATGGAGCCTTCGTCTTCAGATGAAGGTTGATCGAAGAAAAAGCCTGGAGAGCAGAAAAGCCCTTCGATCCAGAAAAAGAAAAGAAGAAGAAAAGGAGAAGAAGAAGAAAGAGAGAGATCGTGATCGAAGCCTTGAGAGCAATTGTACAAAAGTAGTAGTGCTGAGAGTTCGATCCAGTGAGAAGAGAAGAAGAAGAAAAAGAAGAGTGGCAGAGTGAGAGAAGCAGCAGAAGTAAAAAGAGAAAGAGAGAGAGCTCGCGAGTGAGAGAAGGAAGCAGAGAAGAAAAGGAAGAGAAAGAAGAAGAGAGAACGAGAGATAGGAAGCTTCATCTGAAGATCTATCTTCACTGGACCGTGGATCAGATCCAGGCCAGTCAGCTCTATTGAGAGCCATATTGTGCATTTCATCTTTCAGCTTTCTGTTTGCTGAAGTTATTTTCATTTCATGTTTTTATTTTTCCTTTTTCATTTGGTTATCCTTGTTCTTCCGATTCTCAGTAGTGAGGTCGGGTTCCTCCTGTGGACTCAGGAGAAGGGAGATCTGATCTCCGGTTCTGGGCTTGTGGGTTGCAAGTCCAGGTGTCCCTCCTGGTCTGGAGGAAGAGAGGTCTGCGACCTCTGGTTTGCTGGTGACGAGGAGTCACTGGTGGGTTCCCTCCGGTATGGAGGAAGAGAGACTTCGGTCTCTAGTTTCCAAGTGGCTGGAAGTCACTTGGGGTGTCCCTCCGGTTGGGAGGAAGAGGGGAGGTTGTTCCCCTGGTCAAGCTGTGTGGCAGCACCTTGTTCGCAGACTGAGTCTGCTTGGTTCTAGCATTTGCTAGTGAAGCCTCACTCCGGTTGGGAGTGAGGGGTGGATTTAGGTCTGGAGGACCGAACCACCTTAAAATCTATTGAGCAGTGGTTTGATTGCTTGATTTGCTTCCGCTAGATGCTTTATTAGGCACGCTCCATCTGCTCGTTATTTTGTTTGATCGAATTAGCTTAATTCCGGAACTTGCCTAGCATCTGAGTTTTTAAATTGGGCATTATTCCTAGCAGGATACATTCACCCCCCTCTGTATCCGGGCCTAGCACCCTAACATCATGTTCGACTGGGAAGAGTGTTTCTTGATGGAGGATTATTACCTTGTTTTAATCCTTGTTTAGCAAGGATTCTTAGCACTATAAATACCCCTCCTGGGTTTCTTCGCGCGAGAGAGAGGAGCTAGGAAAAAAAGAACATCAGAGAGCAGAGCTGCAGAGAGAGTTAACGAGAAAACAAAGAAGAGAGTTGTTGTTTTACAGGTTCTTCATCCAAACAAGCTCTTCTTCCAGGCAGATTCTTCTTCTTCCACGGACGAACTTCTGCTGCTATACCATTGCATTTTGAAGCTCTCCCTCTCTCCCCTTTTACTACTGCACACACAACAGAAAGGAACCACATTTTAGTTTGCCTGATTTCGTTGTTTCTTTCTATTAGCATATCATCATCGCACATCCTCTTTTCCTCTAGTTCTTGTTAGATCTCACACCACGTATTATTGCATTAGCATATTCATCCATATTTTTCAAACCTTGTTGCTCCTCTTAGGGGTTTTAAAATCAAAACACACAAGGTGTGTTCATGCTCAATTCGATTGATTTCATATTCTTAGAACGTTGATACTACACCCTTTTGGCTAATCCATATCTTTGCTTGTTTTGTGTGTTCTTACAAGGTAATCAAAGCTAAAAACCCCCTTCATCGGCCGGCCGGTAGAAGGAGGAAGAAAGGATTCACAATCTCCCCCGCTAAACACAAGGTACATGCGATCATCTTCTTCTTTGAGGTAACCCCTCTGGCGATCACATTCACTCTTAGCATCCTACGCATGCTCCCATTCACCCCCTTATATTTTCCATATTATTATTCTTCTTCTTTTTCATTAAGTGGATTTTTCATAATCTACATACACTTGACGCAACTGGAGGTTGGTGGAATGTGGAACTCCTAGACATCCTAATATGTCCCTAGCATGCGGTTGCCCTTTGGGTTTGGGAGGTTTGGGAGGGCTAGGAGTGCCAAATGCACCTCCTTCCTTACCCCTATATGATGACCGAGGATCGGGCCCCTGGCCGAGTGTAAGTGGATTGGCCGATGGGGAAGGGGTGTGGTAGTGGACTCCCGTGTAAAAGGGGAGTAGATTGAAGTCCGCGATCAATGACACCCAAGAGGGGGGTGAATTGAATGTTTTCAAATTTTAAGAAAACTTTTTGCCTTTTTGAAAGATGTGATAAAACACTAATTAAGATATTCAAATCTATTCAATCACATATTAGATTTATCAAAGACTATATGGTGATGAGATAGATTATGCAAGATGAACGTGGATAAAACCTGAACAATAAAGTACACTAACACTCACGTAGAATGGGGGTAGAGGAAAAGGGCCAAACCACACAATTCAAAACACAATGCACAGCAGTTTTTAAGGTGGTTCGGATGCAACGACGGCAATCCTATGTCCACCCCTCACCAAACCCGGTGAGGCTTCACTCGAGGATAAATCCACAAATGGAGACGACGCTCCAAACACACACGCAGGACGACGCCTGCCCACACACACGGGGACGCGCCCCAATACACATACACACACACGGAGACGAAGTCTCTAACACGATCCGACAACCGGATCACCAACACAAACACCCGCTGCCACAAGTGCAGCAGTCCACACACACAAGAAAGAACAGATCTAAATAGACCCACACACACACAAACGTAGATCTAGGAGGATCCACGCACATACACGAATCAAATACGACACACACATACACGACCATGGATCCAACAATGATCCACACACATACAAGTTCTTCAGTTTATGACGAACACAAAATACAACACCCAAAACATAAAGACGATGAGGCTTAGTTTAGAAAACTCTTATTTTAGGTTCCCCTTGAATGCATGTTACGGATCTTGAATGTATCTTCAATCTTCACTTGACCGGAGCTTCAATCCATGCTTGCTTGGCTTTTCTCCTTTCATGCTTGCTTCGCTTCTCTTCTTTCTCCCTTAGAATCCTTGCTTGCTTGCTTGGCTTCTCTTCTCTTCCTTGGAGGAGGTTGGCTTCAGATATGCCTTCAATGAGTTGAGAATGGATGAAGAACACTTGCTACACAGAGTACTGTTCACGGCTACAGTACCCTTCTTCTTCCTCCTTGGACAACACCCTCTTGATCTCCCTTGGATCTCTCTTGATTCCCCCTTGATCTCTCTTTGTTGGTTGCTTACTTCTTCACTTCATAAGTGCTTGTTGGCTTCAGAAGTACCTTGAATGGGTTGGAGATATATGAAGATCTTGCTACACGAGGTACTGTTCACGGAGCTACAGTACCGTCTTCTTCCTCCTTGGACAGCCTCCCCTTGGATCTCATGGATTGTTAGGGTTTATGACTCCAATAAGATGTTTTATAACCCTTGAAAGGTTCAAAGACATACTTCAGACCAGATCCATAATTTATGCCTTGATTGGTGGCAGTGGGATTAAAGCAATGGGTGAAGATTCCTCTCTACGAGCTTGAAATCGAAAGTCAACAAAAGGGGCCTCGGGGCTGGCGGTCGACCGGTAGCATGGGGCGGTCGACCGGAATTTTACAGGTTTTGGAGATTTAGATGCTGGGAAAATTGGTCGATCGCCCCTAGGCTGGCGGTCGACCGAAATCTGGGATTTTCCAGATTTCGATCATTCAACCCCTAAAACCCATTTGCAGTCCATGGGATCAACCTCCTTCGACCTTGAAGATTTGTACTGAGTATATGGACCTGCAAACACATGGATAATTGATTAGAACTATAGCTCAAACATCCATATGATGAATGCATGAGCTTCATGCAAACCATTGAGTATGAAAACCATTTGATCACAGTTAAGTGAATAGTTCCATCAACAAACAAATCCACATGTTAAGGCGTAGGGAGCCTTTGCACATCAGACCAAATCAACTTCCCATGGAGGCAAGTCGACTTTGATTGCTTTACCAGAATTCAGGATACCATAGCCTTACCAAAGGCTCTTGACGAGTGTGGACATGGTTTACCACTTGTGTTAGATTGTAGATAGAAATGTGCTTATCCACATGTTTGTTTTACCTCCCAAGCAATCGTCATGATGTTTGATCCTGCAAACAAGATAGATATGTTTTAATACCATGCTTGTTCACATTAAAGAGATTATGAAAGCTCTTGCCTCTTGTAAAAACAACAGGATCACCCATGGATCAAGACCATATGGCCATGCATTCAAACAATCATGTTGTAGCCTCAAAAGCCATTTGTCAACTCAATCATATTTAAACAACAACATGAATGTATAGTACACAGTCATTAAGAACATGTGCAATCAATCATAAGTTTAGTTATCATCACGTAATCACACATTAAGTTTACTTATCATCAAAATCATAACTTAGCAATCACAACAATCATCAAAACCATAACACAACAATCTCCTCCTTTTTGATGATGACAAACTTAGTGATGATGGCAAACTTAATGATAAACTTATTAATGGTGATACAACAGAATGGCACAAATGTTCTTCTCCCCTTGTCACACACAATCATGAACTTTTCTCCCCCTTTGACATTATCAAAAAGCAGGATAATGCAAATCGTTCTCCCACAACAACATTATCAATCAAGCCGAAAGAAGCCAACGAAGCAAGAGCAAATCATTCTCCCTCTTTGAAACAGTAATGGCTCAGAATTCAGATGAAGCAACAACAAATCATGGACTAACAAATCAATATGATTCCAATCAGATGAGATCAATTGGTGATTAGTCTCACACATCAATATGATACCATCCAAAGTAAATTTAGTCAAGCATGTATTGATACCAATTGAATGTAATGATTGGCCTCAATGATATGAACCAGTGGAGGAAGATGTTCACAAGATGAGGTGTTCAGCAGGATAGCATTCAAAATCTAGAACTCATGTCAGATTTTCACAACAAGCAAGAGCAGGAAGGTATATCAAAATGATTTTCTTTGATTTTTAAATATTCATATTTTTATATTTTTTGTTTGAAATGCACGAAATGCAACACATGCAAGTGATGACATGTGGGATGCTTAAGAGCAATCAAACAAATACATATATATATACATGCAAGACAGCTCCCCCGTACTTATTTAAGAGAGGATAGGTATAGGAAGGGTGCATGAGGGTCATGACAATCGAAATGCACATGTGTAGCACATGGGAGATTGTGCAATCATATAGGAGATTCATGGAATAGCTAATGCAGTCAATCAATTTTCTGAATACATATTAAATCAAATTTCTAGATGTGTAAGTGAGTAACATGAAAAACGATAGTTACAATATGGATATTCAGATTTTTAGATTAACACAAGAAGACATTTTACAGACTGCACTTCAATTTTGAGAACAGCGTATTGGAGGCTACGCTCTATCACAATGAGTTTTCACCATCATTTTTCAACTAAACTAATATCACACGATAGTCAGAATTTTTCAAGAGTGATCAGGTTCAAATAATATTTTTTTACGCGAGTAGACGCATGGAGCTCATGCCAGAATTCCCTATTACTTAGAATACTGAACTATTTCACCTCATTTTGAATAGAGGTACTTTAGTCAACACTTTTCACAAATGAACCGCATCACGTCTCAGGTGACTTGTGCCCAATTTACTCAGTGAGACTGAACATTACTCTATCTTTCTTTTTCATTTCAAATTTTTCAAACAAGGATAGGTAGGCAGCCTTTTTCTCAACTGTCTCTTCAATATACATGCAGCAAGTTTAACATCTCGAGAGTGTTGAAAAGAAATTCATATATCATTATCTTTAACACTCAATTTCACATTTTGTAAAAGAAGTGTATGAATTTAATTAAGCATGTATATCAAAAGTATCATGAACACATAACAATGCAGCTTCCCCTAAATAGATGCACTTATGAGATATGAGCTCTCCCAAGTGTACGACATGAAACACTCCAATAATGACTCAAATGCAACATTATTTATCAAGAAGGCATAAGGTCATAGAAATGAATAACATATAATAGCAAGCAAGCACGCACAGGGAATGCATGCAACATTCAATGCAAATATGTAATGTGATGCAAAAGTCCTGATACCATGAATGAATACCAATTGAATGAACTAGATACAGCTAATGCATGAGTTCTAATACAATGCAACTCATCAACTGTTGAGTAGTTGATAGCGGATCTAGAGGGGAGGGGTGAATAGATCTGCCCCTCTTTTTGCAGAACACCACTCTTTAAAACTAGATAAAGAGAATCGCAGCGGAATATAACTAGCCTAGCGAAGGATAAAACGATTTACTTAGCAAGATGATTACGCAATATGGACATTGAACTTAAGCATACATCTAACACAAAGCAATCGCACAAGCAAACCACAACACATGAGATTTTAAGGTGGTTCAGGCTGAATCCCCAGTCCTACGTCCACCCCTCACCAAACCCGGTGAGGCTCCACTAGTGCCACGCACTGAACCGTAGATCGGAAAGACCTCCGATTGCCTTCCTACTAATCACAGGTAGGGACGTCAACACCGCAGATCAGAGAACATCTAATTGCCTTCCTACTAACCACCGGTAGGGACGTCAACACCGCAAATCAGATAACTTCCGATTGCCTTCCTACTAACCACCGGTAGGGACGATCTTCAGTTTCAATGGTTTAAGCAAAGTGGAAAGACAATAAGATGAAAATGCTCAAACAAGATATAGAGATATGCTAGAATGAAATAGATCTTGTCTGAGATTACTGGAGCTTGAATCTGATTCTTCAATCGATGTAGATCATCAACAGAGACTTCTTTCTTCTTCACAAAGCTCTCCTCTTGATTCAGCAACAATGGCTTCTTCTTCCTTGTAAAATGGTCTTCCTTGGATCTCCTCTAGTTGATGAAGAAGACTATGGATGTAGCTTTGATCACCCTTGAGAACCTTGCTTGCTTCTAGCTTCCATGGAGGTTGCTTGCTTGAGATATAACCTTGAATCACCTTGGAATGGATGAAGAACTTCTACACGGAGTACTGTTGACAGCTACAGTACCTCTTCTTCCTTGGACCTCCTCTAGCCTCTCTTGATCTCCCTTGATCCCTCTTGAAGCATTAGGGTTTCTAACCCTCTTGTGTGTATTTTATATCTCTTGGATGGTCAATAGACAAGCCCCAAACCAGATCCACAAATCATGGGGGATTGGGTGACTTTAGGACTAAACAAATCCAAGAAATGAGGCTGCCCACGAGGTGGAAAATGAAGTCAAATATGGCTGCCTCGGGGCTGGCAGTCGACCAGAAATTGGTGGCAGTCGACCATTCTGAGAAAACCCTATAGAAATTTCATTTATGGTATTTTCGGTCGACCGCCCAGGGCTGGCGGTCGATCGCCCTGGGCTGGCGGTCGACCGCCACTGAGAATCCTGCAGACAATGAGCTGCTGGAAATTCCGATCGATCGCCCCTGGGCTGGTGATCGACCAAAATCTGGGCAAGTTCCAGATTTTGATCTTTTAGTCCCTTAACCCGTTTATCTCAGTCACTTAACTCCTTTAGCAGCCCATTCTCATCTGTGGCATCAACCTTGACAGTCTTGAAGGTGTCAACTGAGTCTTTAACATTGGGTTCTCTTGGTTATGCTTCTTTGTGCATCGACCTTGGCTATGTGAAGTGCCGACTCATTTCGTGCTAAGTGTTGACTCTTCTTGAAGCTAGCTTGATCTTCTGTTAGCTGTCCAGCCTAATGCTTCTTGAGGGATTTTCATTCTTGGAGTTTCATTCGTGCTTAGGCGCAATCATTGATCTTTCACTTTTGCCATCTCCACTCAATTCACTGTCCATTCATTGGCTTATCTGTCATGAACAAAACATCACGTATGTCAGTCATATGAGAGTGGAAAACAACAATGACTTATAGTGTTTAGCCATGATCAAAATCAAGCCATTATCAAAACCAAGAATGTCAAATGACTCAAATGACCATAGGGGCACAACATTCTCCCCCTTTTTGATGATGGCAACACTGTGAGTCATTATTTGGCAGAAATGTCTAAGATGGCAAATTTGATAATACATGCAGCTCAAGATACAGGATGATGATTATGCTATGCATGGATGAGCAAAGCATGTGAATGGAATATGTATGCATGGTCACAAAGAGATTTCTCCCAATATGTATGCATGATCACAAAGTGATTTCTCCCCCTTTGACACTCACAATCACAAAGGATATTCTCCCTTTGACAACTCACAAAGGATTTTCCCCCTTTGACAACTCACAAAGGTAACTCACAAAATTCTCCCCCTTTGACAACAGCAAAAAGGAGGGGTAAGGTAGAGTCGTTGACAAAAGTCTTAGTGATCAGAGTTGAATAGGAGTGAAGAGCAAGCAATTATATGCAAACCGGAAACATGCTGTGAGCAATATACATGGTTCAAAGCTAATGAAATCTGAGATCAACAATAGAGTTTGAAAAGCATCTACATCCATGTTTTAATAGAAATGAACCAGAATAGCATATCATGGCAGTGTTGAACCTTCCTTTGTCGTACACATCCATATTCAAGAACTTTATCGGGAATAGCACAAACTAGTATTGAGGTTAAACAAGCATGACTAAAGCATGGAATTTTATGATTGCAGCACTATTTTTAGAATCTTTTGCATTTGAAGGCACAAGACTCATATTGTACGAGCAATCGAGTCTAGTACATGCCTCCTATCCGTAAGAATACACGTTGTTTAGACTCAAGTATTCCTAGGTATTTGGTAAGACTGACTGTTATGCTTCAGAATGAATAGAGATAGCAAAGTCACGTCATGACATATCCGATCTCATTTCTTTGATGAGAGATATATTTCTCAGCAATTATGCCAGTGCTCTGCCTAGAGTCCAAATTAATTAAGACAGAGATAATAGGGGCACATCATGACATATCATTCGTCACTTGTTTTGAGGACGTGACATATTTCTTCGTGCAACAATATCATTGCTCTATCAAATTGATTTTCAGGAATTCCAGCTCATCAAGGAGTTTAACAATAATACTAAGATTTAGCATCTCAACCAACGTTGCTATGACGTTTGATTTTTCAGATTTCAGATAGTCATTCAAGGCACAATATGCAATCTCTAGTTAAAGTCTATTGAAACCACAGAACATAGATGATTTCAAAGAATATATCAGAACTTCAAGGAAATCATTAAATATGAACCATTTTCATTTGATGGACAATCATCAGTTCATATAATAGAAAGCTCTTACGCCATTGTTCCGTCTGTCTCATGATCACATATTCAAACTGGAAGCTATTGTAGTTCAGATTGCAAGAGATTAGGAGAAGCAGCAAGACTCCCCCTAAGGATATGCAGTGGATACACTTAATGAGTTATGTTTGCAATCAAGTGCAATGACAATTGTCAAGGAGAGGTTGACTTTTACCATGTAGGGGTTGACCTGGTTAAACATGAAGTTGACAGAGATGAAATGCATGACCCAACACAAGGTTGTACACTTATTAATGGCAACAGAATGAAGATGAAACATATGCATGAATGCTTCAAAGAGACAACTCCCCCTTACTATATGGCCTATATGCGAGAGTGGCGCATGGTACTTGGCGGAGGTGAAACCTCACGCATATTGAGTGCTTCTAGATAAGCATAACCTGCCTTTCCATACATCAACATTTAATATACCATAGTCATGCAAGAATAATGCTACACAAACTATGCAATGCATCGTGAACATGGATTCAACTTTATTGTGCATCAAGACTACATGCAATGCTACACCATATGCAAAATGACATAGTTACATATAAATAATGCATGGACACCAATCTACAAAAATACACAACTAAATTGAACACGATCATCATTTCAATTTTTATTGGCCTGAGGTCGGCAAAGACCAAGCTCCCTTCTGAGTGTTATAAACCTGTCATTACACAAGGACTTGGTGAAGATATCAGCAATTTGATTGAGAGTATCAACAAAATGTAGCTCAAAGTTTTTCTTAATGACCTCATCTCTAATGAAGTGATGCCTAATCTCAATATGCTTAGTCCTAGAGTGCTGGACTGGATTTTTTGCAAGGTTGATAGCACTAGTGTTATCATACAGAATCGGGACACAACCAAGATCCACTAAGTAGTCTTGGAGTTGGTGTTTAATCCACAACACTTTGGTGCCACAGCTCCCCGTAGCAACATATTCTGCCTCTGCGGTTGAGAGAGCAACCGAGTGTTGTTTCTTGGAGCCCAAGAAACTAAACACCCGCCCAGAAACTGGCAGTAGCCACTAGTACTCTTGCGATCCAGCTTGCATCTAGCATAGTCCGCATCAGAATAAGATATAAGAGATAAATCACATGATGACGGATACCACAATCCCAAATCTTGAGTGCTGGCAAGATATCTAAGGATACGTTTGACGGCAGTCAAGTGGATTCTCTAGGACTAGCTTGAAATCTAGCACAGAGGCAAACACTAAACTGGATATCTGGTCGGGATGCAGTCAAATAAAGTAAGGAGCCGATCATACCTCTATAGATTTTTGCATCCACTAATTTACCATTTTCATCCGAATCAGTGATGTTGTGGTGCTCATAGGAGTTGCAATTATTTTGCAGCTTGTCATGTTGAATCTTTTCAGCATCTCCTTGATGTATTTGGCTTGACTTATGAAGCACCCATCTTCTCCTTGGTTGACCTGCAAACGAGAAAAAAATTGAAGTTCTCCATTAGGCTCATCTCAAATTCACTAGTCATGAGGTTAGCAAATTCCTCACATATTTCAGATTTAGTAGAACCAGACACAATATCATCAACATAAATTTGAACAATCAAGATGTTCTTACCTTGCTTCTTGGTGAAAAGTGTTTGATCTACCTTACCTCGTGTGTATCCTTTCTCAATGAGGAACGAGCTTAGTCTCTCATACCAAGCTCTTGGTGCTTGCTTCAAGCCATAAAGTGCCCTGTCTAGCTTGTATACAAAATCTGCATGGTTAGAGTTCTCAAAGCCAGGGGGCTGTTCCACATAGACTTCTTCTTTGATCAAACCATTCAAGAAAGCACTTTTTACATCCATTTGATACAACTTTATTCTAAGGGAGCATGCAACTTGGTTTTAGATGTTGACTCCTACTGAAAGCATGCATGGGTTGGCAATGAACTATGCAGCCTAAGACTTATGTGAATGCACAATGCAATGAAGATGCTGCATGATGATTGCACATTTTTTGTGTTTTCTAAACATGATTTGCATTAGAGTATATGAGATCACAAGATGATGCAAACACAAATCATTCACAATTGATTTTGAACTGAATGCAACATGATGATGCCAATTGCTAGACTCCCCTTTGAACAATGCTAACATGAATAACGAGTTGAAAATGCAGCCATGATATGCATCATCAAAACCAAAATCTAAGATTTTCATGTGGCTGATATCAGGTACCAAACAACTCATCATCACATCAACTTCATCAGCATAACAAGTTTCTCATGAATTAAACAGCTGAAATAATTGATCTCTGGTACACGGCGGAGGTTTTGATCTTAGATCCTTCTCACGTATAGTAAGAGTTCTGGGCAAGCATTACTTGCCTTTCTACTCTAGACCATTTGAAACACCAGAGGTCAAGCAGGGTGTGAGCAATTAATCTAGCTCATATGTTCATCTTCACACCACGGGGGATAAATCATCATTTCAAACAAGCAATTCAGTTTGCAGAATTTTATTGAACAAAATGGGCAGACTTATGATGCACTATCTACATGTCAAGACTAAACATGCAAAATGGTAGAAAAAAATTTATTTACATACTTGTGCCTTGAGCTTTTATTTACCTGACCATTCATTTCTCAGCTCCAAGGCATCCTGCACCCAAAATTCTCATTTAGAATTTTTAGGTACCCAAGCTTGCTTGGGTCCTTGTGGGTTAGCAACATGTTTAGCATCTTGGCTCATCTTTTTCAGGGCAATCACATCATCCTCCCTCATTGTGTGACAATCATGTATCTCATGCCCATTTTTTCTATAATAGAAACAACGCACAAAAGATTGATTATTCTTTTTATGTTCATGTGCATGTGGACTATGCTTTTGTGGGCGAGCATGATTCTTACCTTTTATGGTATGAGGGTGGTGTCTTTCTTTCAGATGCCAGCATTCCTGGTCAGTGTGACCAGTCTTACCACAATGAAAGCAGCAAAGAGAAGTATTTTTGTTGAAGGCCATGAGGAGTGTCGACCTGTCTGGATAGGAATGTCGACACTTCTGATTCTCCATGCGATTCTGTGCAGAGTTCTGTTGAGCAGGCCCTCTGCCAGTGTTGACCTGTTTCTTTCCTTGCCCTTTCACTTGCTGTCCTGCTCTAAGCTCATCATTTCTCAAGATGAAACAATCATGCACAGTGTGACCACGTCTATCATAATAATAACAATGGACATTTGTTTTGTGGAAAGTATGGTATTTAGCATTGGACATGTTGTGGTGCATGTTTGGATGAGCATGCTGAATTTTACTTTTCTTTCGAGCAGTATGCCCTTTTTGGTGACCACAGAAAGTGGTGGCTTCTGATGAGCCAAAATCTTGGTCTTGGGCAAATATTGACAGGAAATCATTTAGACCTTGAATTTCATTTTCAAGTGAGGAAATATGTTGTTTAGATTCATCAAGACCCTCTTCGCATGTTACCAATTGCTCATTGAGCAGGGCATTTACCGCTTTAAGATTTTGATTTTCTTGTTCTAAAGCATGCAATGTTTCAGAGCAATCATCAATGACAGTCTTGCCTTTTCCAAGTGCAACCAATTTTTCATTCTGTTCTTCTTCATCTTGTTCAAGTTCAATTTTCTTTTTCAACAATTCTCTATTCTCTTCTTTCAGAGAATCAATCAGATTTTGTTGCCATTCAAGATCATCATGGAGACCCATATTTATCTTTTTCAAGAACAAGCATTCTTCGCATGCAAAATTAGCAGAGCATGAAACTTCAGTTTCTTTTAGGACCTTTTCACTTTGAGTTTCAAAATTTTTACTTTCTTCAATCAACCTCTCATCATGAATTAGCCCATCGGCCATAGTTTGATCATTAGAGATTGACTTAGGTTGGTTTTGAAGTTTTATTACAATTTCTTCCAACCTAGTGATTTCATCATGAAGATTTTCATTTTCATCCCTTAGACAAGCAATGCTTTGTTTATTCGTTTCTAGATCAGAAGAAAGAGTGTCGTTAAGCTCTTCAAAAGTAGAACAATGTTTACAAAAAGAGATTTCATTTTGGTTACTTTTCTTGAGATCCTTTTTCAAATTTTTGTTTTCTGATTTTACCTTTTTGTATTGTGTAATCAACTCATCATAGGCTTCCATAAGCTATTCAAAAGTGAATTCCTCGGAGTCAGAGTTTACTTGTGATGAGGGCGTATTACTGGACTGTTCTGCACGGTCGGCCATGAAGCATTCTTGTTCTTGTTCCTTCCCTTCATTGATTTTCACCAACCTATCCAATACTTGCTTGGCTGTACTATAGGAGGACACAAGATGACTTAGTCTGAGATCAACTGCAGCTGTAATTAAGTTATATGCAACAAGATTATCATTGTGTTTGGTCTCATGTTCGGCTGACCAATCAATTGAATTTGATGGAAGCTCATGAGGACCATTGTATATAAGAGTCCACAATTGTAGATCTATGGAGCTAACATAGAGGAACATTCTCCTTACCCATGTAGAAAAATCTGAACCATCATAAATGGGCGGAGAAACCATCAAAGCATGTGTAGCATATGAAGTCATTTAAATAAAATACACCGGGATCTTTCCCTGCAGATCGTAGGATCTGGGAATGGCAAAGCCAAGCTCTGATACCACTTGTTGAGTAGTGGATAGTGGATCTAGAGGGGAGGGGTGAATAGATCTGCCCCTCTTTTCACAGAACACCCCTCTTTAAAACTAGATAAAGAGAATCGCAGCGGAATATAACTAACTTAGCGAAGGATAAAATAATTTGCTTAGCAAGATGATTACGCAATATGGACATTGAACCTAAGGATACATCTAACACAAAGTAATCGCACAAGCAAACCACAACACATGAGATTTTAAGGTGGTTCAGACTGAATCCCCAGTCCTACGTCCACCCCTCACCAAACCCGGTGAGGCTCCACTAGTGCCACGCACTGAACCGCAGATCAGAAAGACCTCTGATTGCCTTCCTACTAACCACAAGTAGGGACGTCAACACCGCAGATCAGAGAACTTTCGATTGCCTTCCTACAAACCACCGGTAGGGACGTCAACCCCGCAGATCGGACAACTTCCGATTGCCTTCCTACTAACCACCGGTAGGGACGATCTTCAGTTCCAATGGTTTAAGCAAAGTGGAAAGATAATAAGATGAAAATGCTCAAACAAGATATAGAGATATGCTATATTGAAATAGATCTTGTCTGAGATTACTGGAGCTTGAATCTGATTCTTCAATCGATGTAGATCACCAACATAGACTTCTTTCTTCTTCAAAAAGCTCTCCTCTTGATTCAGCAACAATGGCTTCTTCTTCCTTGTAAAATGGTCTTCCTTGGATCTCCTCTAGTTGATGAAGAAGAATATGGATGTAGCTTTGATCACCCTTGAGAACCTTGCTTACTTCTAGCTTCCTTGGAGGTTGCTTGCTTGAGATATAACCTTGAATCACCTTGGAATGGATGAAGAACTTCTGCACGGAGTACTGTTCACAGCTACAGTACCACTTCTTCCTTGGACCTCCTCTAGCCTCTCTTGATCTCCCTTGATCCCTCTTGAAGTATTAGGGTTTCTAACCCTCTTGTGTGTATTTTATATCTCTTGGATGGTCAATAGACAAGCCCTAGACCAAATCCACAAATCATGGGGGATTGGGTGACTTTAGGACTAAACAAATCCATGAAATGGGGCTACCCACGAGGTGGAAAATGAAGTTAAATATGGCTACCACGGGGCTGGCGGTCGACCGAAAATTGGTGGCAGTCGACCGTTCTGGGAAAACCCTGTAGAAATTTCATTTATGGTATTTTCGGTTGACCGCCCTGGGCTGGCGGTCGACCGCCACTGAGAATCCTATAGACAATGAGTTGCTGGAAATTCCGGTCGACCGCCCCTGGGCTGGCAGTCGACCGAAATCTAGGCAAGTTCCAGATTTTGATCTTTTAGTCCCTTAACCCGTTTATCTCAGTCACTTAACTCCTTTAGCAGCCCATTCTCATCTGTGGCATCTACCTTGACAGTCTTGAAGGTGTCAACTGAGTCTTTAACCTTGGGTTCTCTTGGTTATGCTTCTTTGTGCATCGACCTTGGCTATGTGAAGTGCCGACTCATTTCGTGCTAAGTGTTGACTCTTCTTGAAGCTAGCTTGATCTTCTGTTAGCTGTCCAACCTATTGCTTCTTGAAGGGATTTTCATTCTTGAAGTTTCATTCGTGCTTGGGCGCAATCATTGATCTTTCATTTTTGCCATCTCCACTCAATTCCTTGTCCATTCATTGGCTTATCTGTCATGAACAAAACATCACGTATGTCAGTCATATGAGAGTGGGAAACAACAATGACTTTTAGTGTTTAGCCATTATCAAAACCAAGAATGTCAAATGACTCAAATGACCATAGGGGCACAACATGAACATATAAGAATGCAATGCAATATGCAAAGGCAAGATGCAAGAGCTCGTTTTTTAAACCAGTGAGACAAATTCATCATGAAGGAATTCACATTCCATTAATGAATCAAACATGTATTTTTCATGACATAACCTTTGTGAATAAGGGTGCATAAATGATCAAAATTAAGCGGTGCAACCCAATTTTTAGAATTGCTCAAAATCAGATTTTCAGAAGTCTTTCACAAGTTTGAAATGGGATATCATTCGGAAGTCAATTGTTTGGATCATTCGAGCAAAAACATATTTTCAATCCAAATACCTCAGTTCAAGGATTCATTCACAAGTCAGCCATTTGACTTTCCTGAGTTCTAGTACGAGGCGGAGAACCTTGATCCAAAGACCAACTCACGCATAGTGAGAGTGATGTGACACAAGCTATTGGGAATGCAGCAGCTAGTCGAGATTCCTCGAACCTATATCGCAAACACAATCGCAAGAGTTGAGATTTTTGGAAATCGCCAAAACCACTGTGCACACACGCTTCCCGGGGTGACTCGGTGATGCCGAGTGGAGGTAGTGGAACAAGGCCCTTGCTGGTAGAGGGCCAGCAGGGTTATGGTTGCCCTCCCAAGGGTACGATGCCCACAATCAAGGGGCTGGCTAGGTGCCTAAGGGCACTGGGTCACTCTCTCGCACAAGTCCACGGTGACCGCACGCAAATTGGAAGCTTCGGGGGTCGGGCGCTCTCTCACCGTCCAGCGGGGCAATTCCACGGATATTAAATGAAAAAATACTAGAATGAGTGCAAGGGATAGAGTTTACACGATCGGTTTGAAGAAACCAACCCCGTTCGGAGACGTGGGCGAGCGGGGAAGTGTGGGTTCCCCGCACACTGCGTCGACAAAGCTTCACCCTGTGTAAATATTTACATGCACTACTCCTCACGCAGGAGGGGGAACTCGGGGTGGGGAGAGTAAGGGTACAAGCAAACACTACCTCCACACAGGGAGGGGCGGTAAGCCGGCTAGGTGGGGAGGGAAGTGAGACTAGGGAAGAAGCCGAACGGCCCTTCGTGGTTCTACCCGCCTGTCTGCCTGTCTGATAGATGCTCGCTATTGATGCTGCCGTGGACGCTCCCAAACTCAGAAGCCAACGAAACCAGCGTCAAATCGTCACTGACTAGCTCGGGATGACTCCTGAATTTTCTCGGGAAGTCTTGTCGCCGTTGACGGTCGGGGCAGGTGCTGGACCGGTGTGGTTTGGCTCAATCTCGGACAAGTTCCCAGACGCTGCAGCAGGATGACGAAGTCCCCATTAACGTTACCGTGATCCGAAAGAGACGGGACTAGGACGGACGCGAGCGTGGATGAGTCTTCTTCGATCATCAACAAAGAACAGCGCCAGAGGATGTCGGGGTCAAAAATGACAGCCTGAAGAGTGGGAAGAGGTCGGGACTGCTTCTGGCTGATCTATCCTGCGTCCCTGAGGTAGAAAAATTGGAACAGAATGCTCCGGCCTCCAAATGGCATCCCGCTGGTTGTGCTGGACAGGTGACTGGTAGAGCTTCGCCCTGGTCAAATGGCGCACCCAGGGGAGCTGGGGTGTGGCCGCAGGAGCTTCTAGAAGTCACTTCTAGTTGCATGCCGGAACGGTTCTGCGCAGTCGGTGAAGAACGGCTCTCTCGGGCAGCTCCAACCACGGATTGAGGCGGGACCACCTCTCCTGCGAAGCCGACTGGAAGGGCTTTCCGTCTATGTATGACACACCTCTAGGGGCTCCAGGATGTGATCGAGGGCGGTGCTGCAATAGGCTGTTGATCTGCAGGTCTTCTGCTGCACACAGATTAGAAGAATGAATGGTTGAGGGGTGGTTTCTTTGGTGGAGGGGAATAGGATATGGAGGTATTGGTGGTGGGAAAGGGTTGGGAGTTGGGGGAGGATGGCAGGAGGAGGAGTTGGCAGGGGGAGTGGTGGGTGCGCTGGTGGCTTTGGGGAAGGTGGGGAGGGTTCGCAAATGGGTGGAGGGAAGGGGAGGGTTCTCTCCCTTAGTTTGAATGGGTGGTTAGTGATGGGATTAATGTTGGTCTAGGGGATGGGAAGGGTTGTCTTGGGAATGTGAAGGGGTGTTTGGGGAGAAGGGATTCACCCTTGGGAGATGGAAGGGGTGGCTTGGGAATGGGGAGGGTTGCCTTGGAAGATGAAAGGTTGCTTGGGGTTTGGTGGGATTAATGGAAGAGTTGATGGGCCTAGGGAAGGTGAAAGGTTGCTACTGATGTGGAGGACTGAGGTGGCAAGGGATAGGAGAGAGGGGGTTGCGAATTGGGGAGAGAGAGGGGGTCGCCCCCTTTTAGAGAGAGAGAGAGAGTGGGGGAGATGGGTTCACACAAGGTTGTTTTGTGGAATGCTCAATTCAAACTTTCATTAGTCTACCAAGGGGGGTTTGGGGTCCTATTTATAGGGACCCAAACTTTTACATGACAAGACTACCCCTGGTTTTACACATAATGACCAAGCTGTCCAAAAAAGCAACCAAGGGGTAGATGAAGACTAAAACATAGGGAAATGACTTAGGACCTAAGATGATGACTCAAATAAAGGGGAAAATTACATCAAAATGACTCAAACAAAAAGCAAGAAATACATCAAAATGATCTAGGTAGAAAAGCAAAGGGTAGTGGGGGCCCTGCTCGACATGGAGCACGATCCTATTTCTCTCCAGGAGGAAGTGAAGTCCCGAGCCCAAGAGAATCGTGGGTGATGTCCCCATCAATTCCCCCGGGCTACAAAAAGCTCGACTCTGTCTAGTAGGGGCCCGCCCTGCTGTGATACTGCTCCCATATGTCAGGGTCCAGCTGCTGGAGATCCTCCCGACTTACCCATGTGTCATCTGACGGAGGCCATCCCTTCCACCTAACCAGATATCGCTCATAGGCCCTGCTCCGGGTAGTAGTGATCTGTTCATCTAATATCCACTCCACTTGCTCATGCTGGTTCCTTGGGCCTGGTGGAGCTCTCTTATGGGTAGGGGCTCTCTCAAAGGGTGGAACAGGCTGGATGTCCTCACTGGGTGTCACCGTGGGACCCTTGTATGGCACCAAGTCAGCCACGTTGAAAGTGGGACTTACTTTGTATTCCTCAGGGAGGTCTAACACATAAGCATTAGTGCCAACGCGTCTCAGAACCTGGAAGGGGCCTGCTCCATGAGACCTCAATTTTGAGACATTTCCAAGGAATAATCTCTCAGTCCTCACCATCACAAAATCACTGACACATAATTCTTGGTGGCGGCGGTGGGAGTCGGCTAATTTCTTGTTTACCTCGTTGCTCTTGTTGATGTGTTTGCGAGTATTGCCATGTAGAGTCATGAATGATCCTCTAGAGATGACGGTGGGGGCCGGACAACTGAAAGTGATCCTAGCATGCTGTGATTCTTTTTCATGGACTTTGGAGAGTGGGGGATTAGGGCACCTGAATGAAACTCTACAAAACATGATTCTCTTAATCAAGGTGGGATCAATAGAACCTCTAACAAAGGTTGGATGTCCTAGAGTGTTTTTAATGCCTGTGGTGACCTGACTCTCTTGGAGGGATAAGGGAGGGTCCTTGTACCAAAATGTTGTATCCCTTAGTGATTCTATATGCAGGAAAGCATGATACCACCCTTGGGAAACTTTAGGATGGTTGATTTGGGCAAGACCTTTGATGCTTCTAAGGGTTGGGGAGGAGGGTTGTGGATCGACGGGCCCCCAGAATGATGGGTCAAAAGGATCCAGATAGGTCGAGGGGTGGGTGAGGTGGAGGTGAGCATGAATTCCAGAGATGGCCCCGAGGTCCCTAGTATACGTGGGGTAGTGGAAATCATGAACCCGGTGGGGTCTAAAGCCATGTCTCTTGCAAATGGGTGAGGGGTAGGGAAAGGTGTAGGAGGACAAGGGGGTGGGTTGGTAAGGAGGGGCCAGTGGGAAGGGATCATGTGGATCTTGGGTTGAGGGGCTTGGGGTTTCCTCCCGACCTTGAGCTTTCCTATTTATACTCCCCCTAAGGTAATCTAGGCATACATCTCCTAGTGGGGGTAGCACCAAGGTTGACTATCTAGCTATAGTATTCTTTCCTTGAGGTGGGTGGGGGTCAAGGGGATGGCCTTGACGAGACTCGTTGGGCTCGGGTAGAAACAATAGGAGCTTACTCATGCAAGGTGTCACGCCCCGAGCCTTTATTACAGCGGAAGACTCGCTCGGGGAGCGTGAACAGCCGGCATGGTAAGCCTCTTGCAAGCAAGAATAACCAGAGCGTAAGACAATCACACTATTAAATGCAATTGCATAAGATTTAATCAAACTTCAACTTTACTTCATAATGCTCCATATTCAAGATACAATCACTAATTTGGATTTCATTCTACTAGACTCAAGAAATAGAAAAATTACATTGACTCGATCTAGACAATTTAGACTTCCTATGTCTTTACTCTTGTCATAATAACATTCAATCGCTCTCGGACCCACCACTTGAATCACCCGAATCCGAATTCGAACTATTTCCATCTCCTGAAAATATTGGAAATAGGTAATGAGCACACTTGCCCAGTATGTATCTTCGCATCAACATAAAGGCACTATTAAAGTAATTAACAATTTAGCTCTAAAGAATAAGGTAAAATCATGCGAATGCGAATCGATCACGCGTTTAAACCAAAGTAACAAGATAATCATGTAAGATAGAATGATCAAGAATGAACTAGCAAGAATATAACAAGAACATGATATTGGCCTTCCATGAACAAGAATGTGACGAGATTGTGCTAGCAAGCCACATATTCATCACCCTAGTCTCTTTTGAGTACATAGTTCATGAATTTATGTTGAATATCAAGCAAGAATGTCATGTCGTGCCGTGGATCTTCACTTATTTATAGAAATAGTACTCCCAGTGCAATGCGACGCCAGTAGCATCATACCCCATGGTTTATAAAATAGTATGTTTCCGGCAATCAGCCGAGGGGACTAGCATAGAGCCCTTGAACACAATCAGTGCTCGATCGCATCTTCAGTTATAAATTAAGCTACTTCCACGCATGTAACAGTAAAGTATGGCCAAGAATATAGCAATTCCAAATAATGAAAATCAATGAATGAATGCATCAATTCAAATATATGAGATCAAGAAATAGACTTAAACAATGTTATGCTCATGGAAATAAATCGACAGCATAACAGTACATTCTTTTACCTTTATTTCATTAAGTCTCTTCAATCATTATGCTAAGTTCTAGACTATCATTAGTCCATCTAGAACTTTAGAAATCAACCCTTGGGTCAAACCTTGGGTTAATATATGCAAGCTGTGTGACGGTCATCTACTGGGCCGTTACATTATGTAACGCGCCAGTAGCGGGCCGTTACAGTGATCCGAGTCCAGAACAATAAAATAGACTCAGAGAAATGTGACGGTCATGCAATGGCCGTTACGTGCTTCTGACGGTCCAATGTAAGACCGTTACATTACTAGATCCAGAAATAACGATAGTGTATTCTAGTTAATGGGCTTTAATGATACAACCAACTCGGCGTCCTAGTGGGAATCCCAGGCTCGCGAAGAATTACGGAGGTCTTGAAATAATGATTTCCTAGTCCATTGGAAGGAATATCTAATAGAGAGGTCCTCATGTCCAAGATTGTGTTCCTATAGTGTAAAGTGTGAACTAATGACAACATACCGGAATATGTGCCATGTACTTATAGAATTGACTCTATTGACAGAGAGAGATATGTATACTCAAATTTGAAAATCATGATGAAAACTCCGTCAATACTATGTTAAAAAGTCATGCTTTATAATATAAAACTATATACTTTGGCTTCATTAACATAACACAAGTAAAAGTGAGATAACAAACCATGCAATACCTATCATGAATAATCAAATAACCTTAAAATCACATGATCAAGATAAAACTTAGGTAACTAGGCTTAATAATAAGTAAAATTGGCAAATTATATTCTGTCTAGGGTTGACAGAGCATAGACTATAACGGTCTGGAGATGGGGCGTCATAGTGAATGTGACGGTCAAGATCCAGCCGTTACATGAATGTAATGCGTCTGTCCAAGCGCGTTAGAATCAACAGTGTAGTTCAAATACCACAGAGTTTGTAACGGTCTGTCGTAGGGTCGTTACATGAAAGTGACGGTCCTTCTGTGATGCGTTACAGTATCTGCTAACAGAAACTAGATAAAACATAAAGAGATCGATTCATATCATGTCTATACTTAAAATACCATGAATCCCTAGACATGATAACATAGTGTAGGCCAACTACATGCATAGGTATTGATGAATTAGATGAATAGTCAAGTCTTAACCTTTAGTTAGGGCTAAGAGATACATGATATGCATAGAACCAATAAAACATGAAATTGATGATCTAGCATGCATGAAATCCAATCAAAACAGAGGCTCTTAGTCCTATCAAGTTATTTTTGCCGTTCATGAGATAACCTACCTCTTACTTAGACTGTAGTTCCTGAATTTGGTTGAGAACCTTGCCCTAGTTCTTCTCCTCCTCTTGTGACTTTTCCAGCAACTTCTTTAGGTTCTAACTCCACGACCTCTTGACCTAAAGATGTGAAATTTGGAGGGGAGTTAGTCTAAAGTATTGTAAACAATTACTTCTAAAGAACTTACCTGAGATAATGACTCCTTACCTTGCTTCTTTACGTCCAAAAAGTAAGGGTCGCACAGTTCAGAACTATGCCCTGATTATAGAGTTTAGACTAGGGTTTGAGGATTAGATCGAGTTTAGAGTCCTTATTTCATCAAATCCTAATCTCTAAGAGTCCTTAGCAATATTACAAGCCTTCCCAAGTCGATCCTTAGTGGATAAGATCATCAAATTCTGATCTTTCTACTTGTTCTTTCTTTTACGGAACTAATAGTATGTAACGGTCGTCATCCCGTGCGTTAGAGATATGTGACGGTCTCACGATAGACCGTTATATATTTTGTTTCCAGAGTTCAACATGCCTCAAACTCTTCAACTCACGGAGTACACATAGTGTAACGGTCTATCTCCCATGCATTACAAGTATGTGACGGTCGGGCTGTAGACCATTATATTCGTCGTGGATATAGTTCAATTAAATTAAAACTCTTTTGATAATTATCCATTAACTTATCTTATTAAGTGATGTTTATCCTTAAAAATCCGAGAATAGGCTTAAATACCTTCTAGAATATGGGCCAACTTAATGGGCCTGGTTTAAAAACCCTTTAGACTTTAATTAAGTGAGTTGGGTTAATTGATTAACACCATTTGGCCTTATATTGATTTATAACCTCAAATTAGTCCATTTAATTGCTAATAATGCCATAAAATTATCAAATAAATTCTGGGGCACTACACCCTCCCCCACTTAAAAGAATTTGGTCCCCAAATTCAATTCATGGATTGTGGAGAGTGTACTTACAGTTGAATAATTCTGGGAATCTTTTCCGCATAGCCGCTTCGGTTTCCCATGTTGCTTCATATGGCCATGTTTTCTTCCATTAGATCTTGACCATGGGAATAACTTTATTTCTTAATTGACGCACTTCCCGATCCAGAATCTTGATCGGTGTTTGCTCGTATGTCAAGTCTTTCTGAATCTCTATATTGTCATAAGTGATAATGTGGTCTGGATCATATACGTACTTCTTCAGCATAGAGACGTGAAATACGTCATGAACTCCTGCTAACTGTGGAGGTAAGGCCAATCTATAAGCCACTTCACCAACCCTTTCAAGAATTTCAAATGGGCCAATAAACCTTGGAGTTATCTTTCCTTTGATGCCAAATCATCGAATACCACGACCTAGTGAAACCTTTAAATACACATGATCTACTACCTGAAACTCCAAGTCACGTCTTCGATTGTCAGCATAAGACTTTTGCCTATCTTGTGCCATTTTCATTCTTTCCTGGATGAGCTTTATTTTCTCTGTAGAATCTCTGATAAGGTCGGGGCCTAGAAATTACCTTTCCCCTATTTCATTCCAACATATTGGTGATCGACAACTTTTCCCATATAGAGCTTCAAAAGGTGCCATTTGTATGCTTGCTTGATAACTGTTGTTATATGCAAATTCTACCAGAGGTAAGTGATCATGCCAACTTCCTCCAAAATCAATGACACAAGCCCTGAGCATATCTTCTACCACCTGATTTGTCCTTTCTGTCTGGCCATCAGTTTGTGGATGAAAAGCTGTGCTAAAATTCAATTTAGTCCCCAGTGAATGTTGTAAACTTTTCCAGAATTGTGATGTAAATCGTGGATCTCTATCTGATATAATAGAGATAGGGATACCATGTAGTTTAACAATTTCTTTGATGTATAATGCTGCTAGAATATCCACAGACCATCGACTTTTTATTGGTATGAAATGTGCAGATTTAATCAATCGGTCTATGATTACCCATATTCCATCATGTCCACCTCTTGTCATAGGTAATCCCATAATGAAATCCATTCCTATACTTTCCCATTTCCATTCGGGAATATTTAAGGGATGTAATTTTCCCGCAGGTCTGAAATGTTCCGCCTGCACTTGTTGGCAAGTAAGACAGCGAGACACAAAGTCAGCTACTTCCCTCTTCATATTGGGCCACCAGAAGTTTCTTTTGAGATCTTGATACATCTTGGTACCTCCTGGATGGATGGAGTACTTTGATTTATGTGCTTCTTCTAAGATCAATTTTGTTTTGTATCCTCATGATCCGGTATACACATTCGGCCCTTGAATAGCAATCTTCCATCATTAGAAATAGAAAAATCCGGTCTTTGTTCAATATTGGCCTTGATTTCCAGTAAAATTGGATCATCCTCTTGTAACTTGGCCAAATCCTCTATCAATGTAGGTTGAGCTCGGATATTAGCTATGAAGTAATCTTCTTCCTTAATGTCAACATCTAAATTCAACTGGGTAAATTGAGGAATAAGGTTAGTCACACTAATCATGAGACTTGATAACATACCAATTGGTTTTCTGCTAAGTGCATCTGCTACAGCATTCGCCTTGCTAGAATGATATTAAATAGTAAAATCAAAGTCCTTGAGATGTTCTAACCACCTCCTTTGCCTCATATTAAGCTCTTTTTGAGAAAATAAATATTTCAAGCTGTTGTGGTCTGTGTAGATCGTGAACTTTTCTCCATAAAGATAATGACGTCAAATTTTTAAGGCGAAAATAACTGCTGCTAATTCTAAATCATGTATAGGATAATTTTCTTCGTGACGTTTCAATTGTCTTGAAGAATAGCAAATCACCTTTCCATCTTACATAAGGACACACCCTAAGCCAATTCTAGATGCATCCGTATATACTTCAAATCCAGCACCCTCTATTGGTAGTGACAAAACAGGGGCTGCTGTAAGATGATTCTTAAGACTTTGAAAACTCTTTTCACAGTCCTTCGACCAAATAAAATGATTTTCTTTTCTAGTAAGTCTAGTTAAAGGAACCGCGATCTTTGAGAAGTCCTTTATGAATCTTCTATAATAACCTGCTAGACCCAAAAAGCTTCTGACTTCAGATACAGTCGTTGGACGACTCCAATCTCTGACAGCTTCTACCTTAGAAGGATCCATAGCAATACCTTCTTTTGAAATGATGTGGCCTAGGAATGAGACTTCCTTGAGCCAGAATTCACACTTATTGAGTTTGGCATATAGCTTGTGTTCTCTAAGTGTTTGCAAGGCTATCCTTAGATGTTCTTCATGTTCTTTTCTAGTCTTGGAGTATATCACGATATCATCGATGAAGACGACGATGAACTGATATAAATATGGCTGGAAGACACTGTTCATAAGTTGCATAAATGCTGCTGGGGCATTAGTTAACCCGAACGGCATCACCACGAATTCATAGTGGCTATAACGACTTCGAAAAGCTGATTTATAAATGTCCTCTTCTTTGATTCTAAGCTGATGATAACCTGATCTTAGGTCAATCTTAGAAAAGTACTCAGCTCTCGAAAGCTGATCGAAGAGCTCATCAATACGCGGCAATGGATACTTGTTCTTGATTGTAAGTTGATTCAATCACTGGTAGTCAATGCATAACCTGAGAGAACCATCATTCTTCTTGACAAATAGAACAGGCGCACCACAGGGGGATGTGCTAGGTCTAATAAAATCTTTGTCTAGAAGTTCCTATAACTGCTTCTTTAGTTCCTTGAGTTCTGTGGGGGACATCCTGTAAGGAGCTATCGAAACAGGTTCCGCACCTGGAATGAGTTCAATGGTAAAGTTTACTTCCCTCTCGAGCGGTAAACTAGGTAGTTCAGATGGGAACACGTCTGGGAATTCATTTGCAATAGGAATGTTTGCTAGGATAATTTCCTCAAATTCGGTAACAATGACTGAAGCAAGAAAAGCTTCACACCCTTTCGAGATAAGCTTGCAAGTGTGTAGAGAAGATATAATGGTAGGATGTTTCTTGTATTTGATGCCAAGAAAGGAAAATCTTGGAAGATCGGGCTTTCGAAAAGATATAATTCTATTTCGGTGGTTGATATAAGCATCATGGTCTACAAGCCAATCTACCCCTAAAATGGCATCATAACCTTTCATATCAAGGCGTACTAAGTTTGCGGGGAGATTGTGTCCTTCTACTACCACCTCGCAATCAGGATAATACTTGGTAAGCTTAGTTCCCGGGCTCTTCCCAATCCTCACATGGGTATGGAATTTCTTCCTTAGTTCATAGGTAGGGGTCCTTAAACCTTGGACTTATCCTATGACATGACTCCTTCCCTAAGTCCTGAGACTTAGCCTCTGATACCAACTTAACTGTCACGCCCCGAGCCTTTATTACAGCGGAAGACTCGCTCAGGGAGCGCGAACAGCCGGCATGGTAAGCCTCTTGCAAGCAAGAATAACCAGAGCGTAAGACAATCACACTATTAAATGCAATTGCACAAGATTTAATCAAACTTCAACTTTACTTCATAATGCTCCATATTCAAGATACAATCACTAATTTGATTTTCATTCTACTAGACTCAAGAAATAAGAAAATTACATTGACTCGATCTAGACAATTTAGACTTCCTATGTCTTTACTCTTGTCATAATAACATTCAATCGCTCTCGGACCCGCCACTTGAATCACCTGAATCCGAATTCGAACTATTTCCATCTCCTGAAAATATTAGAAATAGGTAATGAGCACACTTGCCCAGTATGTATCTTCGCATCAACATAAAGGCACTATTAAAGTAATTAACAATTTAGCTCTAAAGAATAAGGTAAAATCATGCGAATGCGAATCGATCACGCGTTTAAACCAAAGTAACAAGATAATCATGTAAGATAGAATGATCAAGAATGAACTAGCAAGAATATAACAAGAACATGATATTGGCCTTCCATGAGCAAGAATGTAACGAGATTGTGCTAGTAAGCCACATATTCATCACCCTAGTCTCTTTTGAGTACATAGTTCGTGAATTTCTGTGGAATATCAAGCAAGAATGTCATGTCGTGCCGTGGATCTTCACTTATTTATAGAAATAGTACTCCCAGCGCAATGCGACGCCAGTAGCATCATACCCCATGGTTTATAAAATAGTATGTTTTCGGCAATCAGCCGAGGGGACTAGCATAGAGCCCTTGAACACAATCAGTGCTCGATCGCATCTTCAGTTATAAATTAAGCTACTTCCACGATGTAACAGTAAAGTATGGCCAAGAATATAGCAATTCCAAATAATGAAAATCAATGAATGAATGCTTCAATTCGAATATATGAGATCAAGAAATAGACCTAAACAATGTTATGCTCATGGAAATAAATCGACAGCATAACGGTACATTCTTTTACATTTATTTCATTAAGTCTCTTCAATCATTATGCTAAGTTCTAGACTATCATTAGTCCATCTAGAACTTTAGAAATCAACCCTTGGGTCAAACCTTGGGTTAATATATGCAAGCTGTGTGACGGTCATCTACTGGGCCGTTACATTCGGTAACGCGCCAGTGGCGGGCCGTTACAGTGATCCGAGTCCAGAACAATAAAATAGACTCAGAGAAATGTGACGGTCATGCAATGGCCGTTACGTGCTTCTGACGGTCCAATGTAAGGCCGTTACATTACTAGATCCAGAAACAACGATAGTGTATTCTAGTTAATGGTCTTTAATGATACAACCAACTCGGCGTCCTAGTGGGAATCCCAGGCTCGCGGAGAATTACGGAGGTCTTGAAACAATGATTTCCTAGTCCATTGGAAGGAATATCTAATAGAGAGGCCCTCATGTCCAAGATTGTGTTCCTATAGTGTAAAGTGTGAACTAATGACAACATACCGGAATATGTGCCATGTACTTATAGAATTGACTCTATTGACAGAGAGAGATATGTACACTCAAATTTGAAAATCATGATGAAAACTCCGTCAATACAATGTTAAAAAGTCATGCTTTATAATACAAAACTATATACTTTGGCTTCATTAACATAACACAAGTAAAAGTGAGATAACAAACCATGCAATACCTATCATGAATAATCAAATAACCTTAAAATAACATGATCAGGATAAAACTTAGGTAACTAGGCTTAATAATAAGCAAAATTGGCAAGTTATATTCTGTCTAGGGTTGACAGAGCATAGACTATAACGGTCTGGAGATGGGGCGTCATAGTGAATGTGATGGTCAAGATCCAGCCGTTACATGAATGTAACGCGTCTGTCCAAGCGCGTTAGAATCAACACTGTAGTTCAAATACCACAGAGTTTGTAACGGTCTGTCGTAGGGCCGTTACATGAAAGTGACGATCCTTCTGTGATGCGTTACAGTATCTGCTAACAGAAACTAGATAAAACATAAAGAGATCGATTCATATCATGTCTATAATTAAAATACCATGAATCCCTAGACATGATAACGTAGTGTAGGCCAACTACATGCATAGGTATTGATGAATTAGATGAATAGTCAAGTCTTAACCTTTAGTTAGGGCTAAGAGATACATGATATGCATAGAACCAATAAAACATGAAATTGATGATCTAGCATGCATGAAATCCAATCAAAACAGAGGCTCTTAGTCCTATCAAGTTGTTTTTTCCGTTCCTGAGATAACCTACCTCTTACTTAGACTGTAGTTCCTGAATTTGGTTGAGAACCTTGCCCTAGTTCTTCTCCTCCTCTTGTGACTTTTCTAGCAACTTCTTTAGGTTCTAACTCCACGACCTCTTGACCTAAAGATGTGAAATTTGGAGGGGAGTTAGTCTAAAGTATTGTAAACAATTACTTCTAAAGAACTTACCTGAGATAATGACTCCTTACCTTGCTTCTTTACGTCCAAAAAGTAAGGGTCGCACAGTTCAGAACTATGCCCTATTTATAGAGTTTAAACTAGGGTTTGAGGATTAGATCGAGTTTAGATTCCTTATTTCATCAAATTCTAATCTCTAAGAGTCCTCAGCAATATTACAAGCCTTCCCAAGTCGATCCTTAGTGGATAAGATCATCAAATTCTGATCTTTCTACTTGTTCTTTTTTTTACGGAACTAACAGTATGTAACGGTCGTCATCCCGTGCGTTAGAGATATGTGACGGTCTCACGATAGACCGTTACATATTTTGTTTCCAGAGTTCAACATGCCTCAAACTCTTCAACTCATGGAGTACACATAGTGTAACGGTCTATCTCCCATGCGTTACAAGTATGTGACGGTCGGGCTGTAGACCGTTATATTCGTCGTGGATAGAGTTCAATTAAATTAAAACTCTTTTGATAATTATCCTTTAACTTATCTTATTAAGTGATGTTTATCCTTAAAAATCTGAGAATATGCTTAAATACCTTCTAGAATATGGGCCAACTTAATGGTCCTGGTTTAAAAACCCTTTAGACTTTAATTAAGTGAGTTGGGCTAATTGATTAACACCATTTGGCCTTATATTGATTTATAACTTCAAATTAGTCCATTTAATTGCTAATAATGCCATAAAATTATCAAATAAATTCTGGGGCACTACACAAGGGCCCTTGGTGTAGATGGAAATTATGGTCCCGATAGAAGGGTGTGATACACTAAGGTATCCCATGTCGTTTGCTCCTAAGGTCAGCAAGTTTGTCACCTCTATTTGCCTCAGTATTCCCTCGATCAAGTTCCTTTGGGTTTCTACAGAGCAGATCGAATGGTAGGATGTGCGGAATGGTGGTGTGGGCACAATTGGTTTGTGGTTATTCATGAAGGGGTGCATGACGTGAAGGAAGAGGTTTTGATCCAGCCACTCAATGAGGGGTTCCCCAAGTATCACAATACCTATGGAAGGATGGGTAGGGCGATGTGGTTGGTCATCCTGTAAAACCCGAAGGAGGATGCACCTAGTTAAGTTCAACGGGGTCTCGTGGGGTAGGGATGAATTCTCTTGACTACTCTTCAGACATTGGGCCTCATACTCTTCTTCCCAGTCTAGAGCGCCCTCATGAACCTCAACATTTTCCTCAATCTCCCCTTGTGAAGGGGTCCTTTCTTCCTCAATGAGCAAGCTAGGCAACCCTCGTGACGGGCATTAGCGGGCAAAGTGGCCATAGCCTTTGCACTGAAAACAAGTTTGTTGGCTATCCGGGGTCGTCCCACCCATACTAGGACCCTTGGGGCCCTCCTCTCTTCGGGGAAGTGGGTTGTTTGGGGTGACTCTAGTAGGAGTGATGATGGGTGGGTGGCTGTAGGGCCGGGCCGGGGTACTCCCACTAGGGGTAGGAGTCTTCAAGAGGGGAGGAAGGTTAGGTCGAGGACTCATAACCTTGGGGTCAACCGATCGGGGTGATGTGAATTTAGGATTTCTAGATAACCTTTCAGTATCTCGGGATATTTGATAAGCCAAGTCAAGGGAATCTACATCCCTCATAAAGAGCTCTCTCTTGATGTGTGGTTGGAGGCCATTCCTTAATCGGGATAGGGTGACAGCCAATTCTTCATGGACTCCACACTTTAGAAGGTAGGAGTCAAACATTTCAATGTATTCGACCACGGTTTTTCTCTCTTGGGTGAGGCTTTGGCATTCATCTAGGAGAGTTTGGGTGTAGGAGTTGGGGAGGTACTTGACTCTGAGTTGGTCTTTCATGTCTTCCCAGGCGTGAATGGGCTCCTCTCGCTTAATCCTCCTTCGACTCTCAACACTTAACCAGTAGGTCTTGGCTAGTTTGGTGAGGTGCATTTTTGCCAACCTAACTCTCCTTTGTTCCGTCATAGGGTACCAATCAAAGTAGTGGTCCATAGCACTCTCCCATTCTAAGTAGGCATTTGGTTTATGGGACCCGTCAAAGTTTGGGGCTTCGACCCTAATCATCTTTAAAAGGTAATCATCCGGGTCCTCTCGTGGTCGCCTCTCAATGTGCCGAGGTTGGCGGGGCCTCTCATACTCATGGTAATGGTCATTCTCCAAACCCTCCCTATCAAATTCAGCTCGTGGAGGGGGAGCTCTTTGGACGTGATTTCTAGGTGGGGCCCTGGCTTCTTCAAATCTAGTGATTCGGGTGGAAAGGCCATCTATCCGATCGGTGAGGTTGTTGATGGTAGCTTCGAGTTGGTCCATGGGAACTTGGGGTGTCTCCCTAGGGGTATCTTGGTCGCCTTGGGAATTGGAATTTGTAGGGGGAGCCGAGGTTGAGGGGTCAGCCTGATACAAGGCACCACTACGGGTAGACATGCACAATGGGGAGATGACCGACACACGGATGATGACTAATCAATGGCCCTAGGACTTAGGCTTGTAAAGACAAGTCTAAAAGTTGCTCTGATATCAAATTGATGTGACACAAGCTATTGGGAATGCAGCAGCTAGCCGAGATCTCGCGGACCTATATCGCAAACACAATCGCAAGAGTTGAGATTTTTGGAAATCGCCAAGACCACCGTGCACACACGCTTCCCGGGGTGACTCGGTGATGCCGAGTGGAGGTAGTGGAACAAGGCCCTTGCTGGTAGAGGGCCAGCAGGGTTATGGTTGCCCTCCCAAGGGTATGGTGCCCACAATCAAGGGGCTGGCAAGATGCCTAAGGGCACCGGGTCACTCTCTTACACAAGTCCACGGTGACCGCACGCAAATTGGAAGCTTCGGGGGTCGGGCGCTCTCTCACCGTCCAGCGGAGCAATTCCACGGATATTAAATGAACAAATACTAGAATGAGAGCAAGGGATAGGGTTTACCCGGTCGGTTTGAAGAAACCAACCCCGTTCGGAGACGTGGGCGAGCGGGGAAGTGTGGGTTCCCCGCACACTGCGTCGACGAAGCTTCACCCTGTGTAAATATTTACATGCACTACTCCTCACGCAGGAGGGGGAACTCGGGGTGGGGAGAGTAAGGGTACAAGTAAGCATTACCTCCACACAGGGAGGGGCGGTAAGCCGGCCAGGCGTGGAGGGAAGTGAGGCTAGGGAAGAAGCCGAATGGCTCTTCTTGGTTCTGCCCGCATGTCTCCCTATCTGATAGATGCTCATTATTGATGCTGCCGGGGACGCTCCCGAACTCAGAAGCTGACGAAACCAGTGTCAAATTGTCACTGACTGGCTCGGGATGACTCCTGAATTTTCTCAGGAAGTCTTGTCACCGTTGACGGTCGGGGCAGGCGCTGGACCGGTGCGGTTTGGCTCAATCTCGGACTGGTTCCCAGACGCTGTAGCAGGATGACGAAGTCCCCATGAATCCTACCGTGATCCGAATGAGACAGGACCAGGACGGAAGTGAGCGTGGATGAGTCTTCTTCGATCAGCAACAAAGAACGGCGCCAGAGGATGTCGGGGTCAAAAATGACAGCCTGAAGAGTGGGAAAAGGTCGGGACTGCTTCTGGCTGATCTGTCCTGCGTCCCTGAGGTAGAAAAATTGGAACAGAATGATCCGGCCTCCAAACGGCGTCCCGCTGGTTGCGCTGGACAGGTGACTGGTAGAGCTTCGCCCCGGTCAAATAGCGCACCCAGGGGAGCTGGGGTGTGGTCGCAGGAGCTTCTGGAAGTCGCTTCTGGTTGCAGGCCGGACCAGTTCTGCGCAGTCAGTGAAGAACGGCTCTCCCGGGCAGCTCCCACCTTGGATTGAGGCGGGACCACCTCGCCTGCGAAGCCAATTGGAATAGCTTTCCGTCTATGTATGACACACCTCCAGGGGCTCTGGGATGTGGTCGAGGGAGGTGCTACAACACACTGTTGATGTGCAGGTCTTCAGCTGCACACAGATTAGAAGAATGAATGGTTGAGGGGGTGGTTTCTTTGGTGGAGGGGAATAGGATATGGAGGTATTGGTGGTGGGGAAGGGTTGGGAGGTGGGAAGGGGACGTGGGGGAGGATGGCAGGGGGTGGAGTTGGCAGGGGGAGTGGTGGGTGCGCTGGTGTCTTTGGGGAAGGTGGGGAGGGTTCGCAAATGGGTGGAGGGAAGGGGAGGGTTCTCTCCCTTAGTTTGAATGGGTGGATAGTGATGGGATTAATGTTGGTCTAGGGGATGGGAAGGGTTGTCTTGGGAATGTGAAGGGGTGTTTGGGGAGAAGGGATTCACCCTTGGTAGATGGAAGGGGTGGGTTGGGAATGGGGAGGGTTGCCTTGGAAGATGAAAGGTTGCTTGGGATTTGGTGGGATTAATGGAAGAGTTGATGGGCCTAGGGAAGGTGAAAGGTTGCTGCTGATGTGGAGGGCTGAGGTGGCAAGGGATAGGAGAGAGGGGGTTACGAATTGATTAGAGAGAGGGGAGGAGAGAGAGAGGGGGTCGCCCCCTTTTAGAGAGAGAGAGAGAGAGAGAGTGGGGGAGATGGGTTCACACAAGGTTGTTTTGTGGAATGCTCAATTCAAACTTTCATTAGTCTACCAAGGGGGGTTTGGGGTCCTATTTATAAGGACCCAAACTTTTACATGACAAGACTACCCCTGGCTTTACACATAATGACCAAGCTGTCCAAAAAAGTAACCAAGGGGTAGATGAAGACTAAAACATAGGGAAATGACTTAGGACCTAGGATGATGACTCAAATAAAGAGGAAATTACATCAAAATGACTCAAACAAAAAGTAAGAAATACATCAAAATGATCCAGGTAGAAAAGCAAAGGGTAGTGGGGGCCCTGCTCGACATGGAGCTCGATCCTATTCCTCTCCAGGAGGAAGTGAAGTCCCAAGCCAAAGAGAATCGTGGGTGATGTCCCCATCAGAGAGTTTCCAGGTGGACGCAATCCACCTTTTCACTGCTCATCATTTGATATACCAGATACTCAGTTAAGCTGAAAAGATCTCAAACAATTTAGATTGAGAGATGTTCAATAATCATCAAAATCTTTAGAATTTGCAATGCCATTCAACCAATTTGACAAGTCCATCTCATCATTCTAGGAAGATAACGATTCAGATTTCAACCATTGATACCTGTCAAGTGAGCAACATCACCATAGCAGGCTGGATGAATGACAATTCAAGTTTTAGAATCAATACCTGAGTTCAACATGTATCACCATGTGCCTTCAATCATGTTACCTCAGCAATAGTTTTAAAAGAGACTAACAGTTCATTGTTAGTCCCAAGAGTTGAAGTCCCGAACCTAAGTTGAAATCCCGAAACTCACACAACAATGTCATGATCAACTCAGATATGGTAATTAATATGAGATTCATTTCCACAAGGATGAGTTCAATTTACAATTTAAAATCATTCATTCAAAAACAAGCTCTCCCTTTCTATGTGCACAATTTACACAAATGACATTTTTGAGTTTTGAAAATCCATCAACCTATGACCTAAATGAATATGTGACTCATGGTACCAGGCGGAGGCACATTCTCACGCATGGTGATAAACTTCAGAATAGAATGACTTGCCCTTCCTCAAGTCACCATTTGATATACCATATAGTCATGCAATGATAGTCAAGCAGATGAATTTTTATATTTATGAAATGCAGGCATGCAATGGTGATTTATGAAAAATGCAATAGCATTCTAATGGTAAAAATAGTTTTTTGTTTATTTTCTTTTTCATGGAGATTTTGGTTGAAGCAAGTGTGAGTTTTTCAAATAGAGCTCAGAAGATAATTCTCAATACTTGTGCCTTGAGCATCCTTCATCTTCCAAGTCTTCCACCATGCCTTGGGTACTTGCTTTAGCACGTACAAGGACTTTCACCAGCTTATACTTGATTCGATCCTGGAGGTGGTTCAAGTTCTGGTATCCCATCTTCTGGTGGTAATTGAGAAGGTTCTCATCACTTTTTCATCCTTGCAAGGTATTCCTTTCATTGACTCAAACTTGGCCATGACTAGCCCATCATCATTTAGATTTTGGGAGTAAAATATGCATCCCAAGATAAAAGGATTTGGTTTGTCAATTTCGATTCAAATTAATTAACAATGTCATGACAAATTCCTTTAATAACCAACATCCTTTTTAAGAAGCTCCACACTTGATGCATGACTTAGATGTGAACCTCAACATTAAGTCCATATGACAAATGTGATTGCTCCCCCTTAGTGTGTGCATGAGTGCAAGATGTTCAGTAACATCCTAATGCTATATGCAGTCATGTATGTGATGAATGCAAATGAATTGTAATACATTATTGCAAGAGTTCACAATGTCGAACTTTGCATGGCATGATAGGATGTGAAAATATATTACAAACTCAATGTATGTGGTGAAGGTTAATTGAACGTATACAAACAACTCTCAACAGTGTGCCATGTGACACTCGACATGCACAAGGATATGTAATTGACAACGAATGAAATGTATGTTCAGACATATGCATAATTACATGACTATATGACACAAAAATAAATCAAAACATGACATAATCATTGGAGAGAGTATGAGAGATATCACCTTAGTGTTCAGATTTCTGATTTGATTTTTCTTTTAACCTTGCTTGAGTCACTTGACTCGTGTGCCTTATCTTCTTAATGAAAATATATTTTATACTTTACACTCCATGGCACACCTGTAAAATAGATTTCTCAATTTACATTCTTAGGTACCCAACCATTTTAGGTCCTTGTGGGTTAGAGGCAACATAGACATGTGATTTCTAATTTTTGATAGCATTCAAATCAACATTTCTCTTTAGAAGGTGATCATGCTTAACATTCCCAGATTTGCCAAAATGATTGGAGGAAACACGTGACATTATATTTTTCCTTCTCATTGGTTCTACTAGTTTGTGTATGTGAGCATAGCGTGTTGAGTGAAAATCCTTTTTCTTCATGAGTAACCAGCAGTGTGAAATTATATGACCTCTTTTACCACAATGATTGTAATCATGAAAGGTTGTGTGGTAAATGATTGCTTTGAATTTTTGGAACCAGTTCTGTTCCTGCAAGCTTTCAAATCATCATTTTTCATAATGAAACAATCATGCATCATGTGTCCAAGTTTTCCACAGTAAAGATATGAGACATTTGTTTTCTTAGATACAGGAGATTTTACATGAATGTTTCTAGCATGCACAATTGGGACATTCACACTGTTTTTTGAATTATGCTGAGTTCTTGGCATAGTGTGCTGCTGGGAGTTAGATTTGGAAGAACTAGGTATACATGTGCTGTGGACAAATGAGGTGTGTAACTTGTTTTCAAATTTCTTTTTGTTCACAGGATTATATCCTAGCCCTTCTATTTGAAAATTCACTTTCATTCCCAGCAATTTATCCAGATTATCTTTACCATCTACAAATTTAGACAGTGAATCATTCAAGTCAAGAATTTCAGATTGAAGAGATGAAATTTGCAATTCAGAATTGGCAAGTTCTTCTTCACAAGTAGAAAGACTAACATTCAACATGGCATTAGTAGTCTTAATGCATTCTACTTCTTACCTAAGTTCATCCACATTTTCACATTCTCTAATAACCACAGATTTTCCTTTTTCAAGAATCAACAATCTTTCAGAAATGACCTTGTTCAATTTCTTCAGTTTCTCATTTTCTTTACCAAGCTTCTTATCATGAATCAGTTCATTTATCAAGGTTTGATCATCGGCCATTGAATTTAACTTGCCTTTCAACTCTTTATTCTCATTTCTTAAGGAGCTGATTTGATCTTTATGAAATTCAATGTCGAACACATGAGCCTCAATCATTTCCTCTTAATGTGAGCATTTTTTACATGAGGAAACAATGTTATTTTGTTCAACACTTTTTCTCAATTTCTTATATTCATATTTTAACTTCTTGTATTTTTCAGCAAGATCATCATATGCAATCAACAAATCTTCATAGCTAACTTCATCTTAATTATCAGAATCAGAGTTTACCTTTGAGCTTGATTCAATTTGTTGATCACTCCCTTGATCACTTGCGCCTGCCATAGGACATTCGTCTTCATGCTCTTCCTTGAAGTCTGCTAATCCATCCAATATTTCCTTCGCAGATCTACAATGGGAGACAAAGGGAAAGTGATTGGAATCAACTGCGGCAGTATACAACTATAAAACTAAATAATTTTGATCATGTTTAAGCTTTTAATTTATAGTCCAGACACTTTTGTCCTTAGGCAATTCATATGGACCATGTGAAATAAGCTTCCATAGCTTTGGGTCATATGAGTTGACAAGACCACACATTTTGCCTTACCACAAATCAAAATTGCAACCATCAAACACCGGTGGAGAATTCAAGGTGTACATATTGGTAGTCATTGATCTGGATCTCTCTAGATCGTTAGATCTATGAAGAATAGAGCCTTGGTTCTGATACCAATTGAAGTCCTGCGATCAATGACACCCAAGAGGGGGGTGAATTGGGTGTTTTCAAATTTTAAGAAAATCTTTTGCCTTTTCAAAATTTGTGATAAAACACTAATTAAGAGATTCAAATCTATTCAATCACAGATTGGATTTATCAAAGACTATATGGTGATGAGATAGATTATCCAAGATGAACGTGGATAAAAGCTGAACAATAAAGTACACTAATACTCACGTAGAATGGGGGTAGAGGAAAAGTGCCAAACCACACAATTCAAAATACAATGCACAGCGGTTTTTAAGGTGGTTCGGATGCAACGATAGTAATCCTACGTCCACCCCTCACCAAACCCGGTGAGACTTCACTAGGGGATAAATGCCTAAACTGAGACGACACTCCAAACACACACGTAGGATGACACCTGCCCACACACACGGGGACGCGCCCCAATACACACACACACACACACACACACACACACACACACACACACACACACACACACACACACACACACACACACACACACACACACACACACACACACACACACACACACACACACACACACACACACACACGGGGACGTGCCCCAATACACAACTTCGATCCGACAACCGGATCACCAATACAAACACCCGCTGCCACAAGTGCAGTAGTCCATACACACAAGAAAGAACGGATCTAAATAGACCCACACACACACAAACGTAGATCTAGGAGGATCCACGCACACACACGAATCAAATACGACACACACACACATGACCACGGATCTAACAACAATCCACACACACACAAGTTCTTCAGTTTATGACGAACACAAAATACAACACCCCAAACATAAAGACGATGAGGCTTAGTTTAGAAAACTCCTATTTTAGGTTCCCCTTGAATGCATGTTATGGATCTTGAACGTATCTTCAATCTTCACTTCATCGGAGCTTCAATCCATGCTTGCTTGGCTTTTCTCCTTTATTGCTTGCTTCGCTTCTCTTCTTTCTCCCTTAGAATCCTTGCTTGCTTGCTTGGCTTCTCTTCTCTTCCTTGGAGGAGGTTGGCTTCAAATATGCCTTCAATGAGTTGAGAATGGATGAAGAACACTTGCTGCACGGAGTACTGTTCACGGCTACAGTACCCTTCTTCTTCCTCCTTGGACAGCACCCTCTTGATCTCCCTTGGATCTCTCTTGATTCCCCCTTGATCTCTCTTTGTTAGTTGCTTACTTCTTCACTTCATAAGTGCTTGTTGGCTTCAGAAGTATCTTGAATGGGTTGGAGATAGATGATGATCTTGCTGCAGGAGGTACTGTTTACGGAGCTACAGTACCCTCTTCTTCCTCCTTGGACAGCCTCCCCTTGGATCTCATGGATTGTTAGGGTTTATGACTCCAATAAGATGTTTTATAACCCTTGAAAGGTTCAAAGACATACTCCAGACCAGATCCACAATTGATGCCTTGATTGGTGGCAGTGGTATTAAAGAAATGGGTGAAGATTCCTCTCTACGAGCTTGAAATCGAAAGTCAACAAAAGGGGCCTCGGGGCTGGCGGTCGACCGGTAGCATGGGGCAGTCGACTGGAATTTTACAGGTTTTGGAGATTTAGATGCTGGGAAAATCGATCGACCGCCCCTAGGCTGGCGGTCAACTGAAATCTGGGATTTTCCAGATTTCGATCATTCAACCCCTAAAACCCATTTGCAGTCCATGGGATCAACCTCCTTCAACCTTGAAGATTTGTACTGAGTATATGGACCTGCAAACACATGGATAATTGATTAGAACTATAGCTCAAACATCCATATGATGAATGCATGAGCTTCATGAAAACCATTGAGTATGAAAACCGTTTGATCACGGTTAAGTGAATAGTTCCATCAACAAACAAATCCACATGTTAAGGCGTAGGGAGCCTTTGCACATCAGACCAAATCAACTTCCCATGGAGGCAAGTCGACTTTGATTGCTTTGCCAGAATTGAGGATACCATAGCCTTACCAAAGGTTCTTAACGAGTGTGGACATGGTTTACCACTTGTGTTAAATTGTAGATAGAAATGTGCTTATCCACATGTTTGTTTTACCTCCCAAGCAATCATCATGATGTTTGATCCTGCAAACAAGATAGATAAGTTTTAATACCATGCTTGTTCACATTAAAGAGATTATGAAACCTCTTGCCTCTTGTAAATATGAAACCTCTTGCCTCTTGTAAAAACAACAAGATCACCCATGGATCAAGACCATATGGCCATGCATTCAAACAATCATGTTGTAGCCTCAAAAGCCATTTGTCAACTCAATCGTATTTAAACAACAACATGAATGTACATAGTCATCAAGAACATGTACAATCAATCATAAGTTTAGTTATCATCACGTAATCACACATTAAGTTTAGTTATCATCAAAACTATAACTTAGCAATCACAACAATCATCAAAACCATAACGCAACATAGATATGTCGGGTCAAGGGGTTCACTAGGAAAGGGATTGAATGGATCAAAGAAAGTGTAACCCCTCGAACCGGGCTCCCATAGGTCACGGTCCCATGTTTGAAATTCTTGAAGGTGTAGGTGGTCACCTTCATGCACTAGGGAAGATGGGACGGTGCTCTCAAATGGAAGGTAGTATTCCTCCCTCGGGAAGAGTGGAATGAAATAAGGCTCAGCCAGTAAGGGAAGGAATAGGAGAATCTCCATGGTGACATAACCCATGGTGCACACGGAGGTAATGGACCCTTCGGCGGGATGTGTGAAGCTACGACTATTGGGTTGGTCGAAGCCCCGGGCCAATAAGTGCGTCAACTGCAACTGTCGGTCTAACCCTTTAAGAAGGTCGTCCAATGTATCAACATGGTGAGAAGACCGAAAAGTTGTGTGGAAGGAGTTGATGGGCACTAGTTGTAGTGTGGGGTCCATGGATGGGTGGAAAGGTGGGACCAAGCCATTCTTGAGCCAGCTAAGTAGTGGCTCGGCAATGAAAAGCATTCTTGTTAGAAACACGGGTGGCTTGGGCAAAGGTGGGTCCAAATGAGATGGCTCCGAATGAGTATTGGAAATGGGTGGCAAAGGAGCACTAGGGGAAGGGTTCCCCGGCTGGGGTGGGGGAGGACTATCCTCTAGGAGGGGAAGAGGCCCTTGGGACCCCGTAGGTGGGGCCGGGTTGGGACTACCGGATATGACCTTCCTAGCTTTAGTGGTCACTACATCCGGTCTCGGAGGTGGGCAAGGGGAGACCAGCGACTCAAAATAAGCACACCTCCTATCCACCCGATCTGAAATCATTTGCACAAGTTTGGCAACGGCGCGGGTTGGAGTAGGGGTATCGTGGTGGAGTCACCCGTAATCAACCGGCCTAGGCATGGGTCTAGGCTCATCTACGTGTGGGGCTTGTTGCCTCTGACTATGACCCACTTGGTTGGAGGTGATTGGGTGGGGTCGGTTGGAGGTGACCGGGCCGGGTCGGTAGACCTTCCTAAGATTTCCCTTCTTCTCATGCCACGACTCGATGGGCCATTGCCTCCTAACCTCCCTCATGCATTCTATACTCTCCCATTTCCAGGCGGCTTCGTGGAGAAGCCTCTTTTGGGAAAAGCTGACTTGCATGTCATCGGACATAGTGTAACACTCGAAATACTTGTCCATGGCGGCTTCCAACTTGAGATAGTCGCTTGGGACCTTGGAGCCATGAAAGTCCGAGTCTTCGGGCCTATGAAAGTGGATGGGATGGTTTCCAAGCCCACGGGTGTCATGTAGCCAGTGATATTGTCATGCCCCGACGCGGAATATCGAAGCACGACAGGGGAGAAGACCCCTCACTCAATCAAGACTAGAAATTCTAATTACATCACATGATATAAAAATCTCCACTATAAAATTTCATTTTTTTACAGCTCTTCTAAAATTTCAAAGATAACACTAACTCTCAAGCAAATTACAAGAATACTCTTATAATAAGATAACTCTCAATTCTAAACTAAGAAACAGGGTCCACTATGACATCTTGGTACACACCAACACTCTTGCCCATACTTGCTAACTATCCTCGAGACAACCTGAAAATATTAATTAACACTGAATGAGCATAAAGCTCAATAGGAATTACATCTCAAGCTCTAACAAACTTTAAGTCAATTACAAGTTCATGCGGTATAATGATGCATGTTGGATCAAGCAAGAATATCAAGAATTGTATCACATGAATTTCAATAAGATGTTTCAATAAGGAATAAGGAAACTAGCAAGAAATTTACAAGTAATTGCACAAGTCTTTCCAAGAAGATGATAATCAATATTCAAGTAAGTCCCTTTCAAGAAGGTAATAATCCATGATCAAGCGAGTAATCTCAAACTCATATAATAACAAGTAGTGCAATGGAATTGGCTATTTCATTCATTCAAGCAAGTAATTGCCCTTTTTCGGGCCACGCGATTCAAGTCAAGCATGTAGAGAGAGAGAGTAAGCGTGGAATGTCTCAAGTCAAGCAAGCAGTGTACTTTCACCATTTTACAGGCTCAACTCAAGTATTGCCCAACTCTGGGCCACACAAGTCAAGTATTGCCCATTCTGGGCCAAGCAAGTCAAGTCAAGCAAGTAGTTCGGTGCAATGCCAAACACCGTGGTCAATAAACTCCCATGGGCACAAATACCTTCGGGTGCTCCTCCCAGGACCAGACCGGGCCCTATACGCACATCATTCATGTAATACTTTTGACATCCACTTTCATTTATATAGCCAATGTAGAATTTTAAAAAGTTTACCCTTGTAGAAACATAAGGTAGATTTTCAGGAATAGAGTTCAAGGACATCTCAAGTGTAAATGATGAATTATGACCATCTACTTAGAATGCATGACACATATGCAATTCGGGGTTAAGGAGATAGTATAAATTCATGTAAAGATGGCCAACACTATTGGTCAAAGTCAACGATATCGATCAAAGTCAACACTATTGATCAAAGTCAACACTATTGGTCAAAGTAAACATTATCGGTCAAAGTCAACACTATTGGTCAAAGATGTCAACCGGTCAAGGTCAGGCAGCGTTTTACTTTTCGTGTAGAAATGCAAAACTAAGGTCGATGTATATCACTATTCATGCATATAAAAGTCTATGCATGTTACTATTCATGCATATAGAAAGTCTGTGCATGTTACTATTCATGAAAGTCTGTGCATGTTACTATAAAAATCTGTGCATGTTACTATTCATGCCTATAAAAAGTATGTGCATGTTACTATTTATGCCTACAGAAAGTCCGTGCATGTGCTAAGGTCTAAGCCCCCACGTCCAAGCATCCAAGTCTGTGCATTGCATTCTATTTCAAGGTCTGTGCAGCACACGTCTGACCATTCATAAGTCTGTGCAATATCCAAAGTCTAAGCATACAAGGTTGGTGCCATATCTAAAGTCTAATACAATGTTGGTGCAATATCCCAATTCTAAGCATACAAGATAGTCTAAGCATATAAGGTTGGTGCAATGTCTACGGTTGGTGCAATATCCAAAGTCTAAACATACAAGGTTGGTGCAATGTCCAAGGTTGGTGCAATATCCTAAGTCTAAGCATACAAGATAGTCTAAGCATATAAGGTTGGTGCAATGTCTAAGGTTGGTGTAATATCTAAAGTCTAAGCATACAAGGTTGCTGCAGATTACTATTCACGCTACAAGGTCAGTGCAGTTCACTATTCAGGTCGGTGCAAGTTTAGTTGTAAAATAGTCAAGATCGGTGCAAGTCACTGTACAAGCGTAGGTATAAGTCTCTATATAAGGTCGGTGCAAGTTTAAGGTCCGTGCATGTTCTTATATGCACCTAAGGTCTGTGCAAGTTCAAGGTCCGTGCATGTTCTTATATGCTTGCACATAAGGTCAGTGCAAGTTCAAGGTCCGTGCATGTTCTTATATGCTTGCACATAAGGTCAGTGCAACTTTAAGGTCCGTGCAAGTTTAAGGTCCGTGCATGTTCTTATATGCACATAAGGTATGTGCAAGTTCAAGGTCCGTGCATGTTCTTATTTGCTTGCCCATAAGGTCAGTGCAAGTTTAAGGTCTGTGCATGTTCTTATATGCTTGCACATAAGGTCTGTGCAAGTTCAAGGTCCGTGCATGTTCTTATATGCACATAAGGTCTGTGCAAGTTCAAGGTCCGTGCATGCTCTTATATGCTTGCACGTAAGGTCTATGCAATGCATGACAAGGTCGGTGCAATACTATAGAAGCCTAGGTATGGGTCTATATAAGGTCTGTGCAGTCCTTGCTGCGTGCATGATAAGGTCAGTGCAATACTGTACAAGCGTAGGTATAGGTCTCTATAAGGTCGGTGCAATCTACTACGAAGTCAGTGCAATTGCAGGATAAGGTCGATGCAGTCTGTTACCAAGTCAGTGCATTACATGATAAGGTCGGTGCAATATACTGTACGCGTCGGTGCATCTTTGTTTGCGTACACGACAGGGTCGGTGCAATCCTTACTGCGTGCACGACAAGGTCGGTGCAGCCCTTGCTGCGTGCACGACTAGGTCAGTGCAGTCCATGCTGCGTGCACGACAAGGTCGGTGCAGCCTTTGCTGCGTGCACATCACTATAGCACACAGACCAAGGTCGGTGCACTTTTGCAGTGAGTGATCACGTTTTGACCGTGTGAATAATAATGGTCAACGGTTCACTTTTGACTATTCACCCAATTTCGTTTTTAAGGTCAAAAATTTATTTGACAATTTTCCATGGTAGAGTAAATCAAGGTGATTAATGGGTAACAGTTAAATTTTTCTAATCATTTCTATCTTGTGAGATACTGATTTTTAAAATGAGCCGTGAATAATATTTTTACTATTCACTCAATTTTATTTTTTAAGGTCAAATATTTATTTGATAATTTTTCCTACTAGAGTAAGTCGAGGTGGTTAATGGGTAACCATTAGATTTTTCTAATCATTTCTATCTTGTGAGATATTGATTTTTAAAGTGAGTCGTGAATAGTATTTTTACTATTCACTCAATTTCATTTTTAAGGAAAAATATTTATTTGATAATTTTTTATAGTAGAGTAAATCGAGGTGGTTAATGGGTAACCATTAAATTTTTCTAATCATTTCTATCTTGTGAGATATTAATTTTTAAAGTGCGTCGTGAATAGTGTTTTTACTATTCACTCAATCTCATTTTTAAGGCAAAATATTTATTTGATAATTTTTCCCAGTAGAGTAAAATATGAGGATTTTAAAATCGTGATTTATGCTGGGATTTCATAGTTTGGTTAAATAAATATGATTTTTTTTAAGCATGGTGATCATTAATTACGTAATTTACTATTCATGATTTTAAAAAAAAGTTCAGAGTATCAGGAAGTATAGAAATGGCTAGACTTGGACAATTTGCAGGACTTGCAAGATCAAGCTCATACAATATTTTTAAGATTTAATTTCATAGATATGAATTTTTAAACATATATTAATATGCAACAAATTAAGACATGCTAAAGATAATTATACTAACTGTATGTTATACAAGGGAGTACTTGGCGGAGTATCTCCTCAACACAAGGGTTAGTGTTCCAGATAAGTATAGCCTAACTTTCCCACTAAGCCTTTTGATATACTCCTCACAGAATGTAGTTAAGCTACGACAAGTTTAACTAGCATGCATGATAACCTACGTTAACTACTAGTTTAGTTAAATCTTGAGAACACCTACCTCTTCTGCAGCAGGATATAAGATATAGGAAGAAGACGCCCCTTCACGTCTCCCAAGGTAGAAGTAGGATGAGGGCAGAGACTTCTGTCTACTCAATAGAAGGTGTAATTATAGGAAGAGTTCGGTTGCCAAGGCAAAAGCAAGGGTCATATCTTGGGATCCACTGCCAGGTAAAAAGGGGTCCTTTGCCAGCAAAAGGAGCTGTTTATAGGAAATAAACAGGTTCATGGGAGACCAGATCTGAAATCCTTGCTGGGTATGTTCCCTTGGGGTCCATGACCATCAAATAATGACTATTGTTGCCTCCACCCAGCTAAAGTGGTTGATGGGTCCCTAGATATATATAGTCCCTAAATATATATATATATATATATATATATATATATATATATATATATAATTGGTTGAAGAATTACTGTCTGACCCTTCATATGTATATTTAATTCTCCCATTATTCTTGGCAAAAGAAATGGCGGAGGTAAGAATCGAACCCTAGTCAATTGGTTGGATAACAAGTCACTTAACCAACTAGACTAAAAAGTTACTTCATATGATTACTTCAATGGTGATATATTTATATAATAGCCCTCAATGGGTATTCTAACTTCTTATTCAACCTTCCTATAAAGTTATCTAAAGTTTTTATTTATGCATTTCAGATCATTTTAAGGGAATAAAAGTGTGAAAATAATAACCTTTCAATAAACTACAAACTTATTAAATGCCAATTTAAGTCTACATTAAGGGTGTGAATATTATTAAAAATGATAGTTTCACAACTAATTGATTTTCTTTTACTTTACCAAATATATTTATACTTTCATTAAGACCCGATTATACTCTTATTAGATTTTTCCATAAATTATTATTTCATTATCATTATTATTTAAAACTCATTCAATTACTTGACTTTTATTTAGTTAGATTCTCTTTTCATCTATTGCTTCTTGATTTAATCGAACCTAGAATCAATTACTCTATCTATACACCTCATTAATTTATTCTTCCCTCACCCCCTTTTTTTCTATCTGTCTAAAACTTATATAAAGTCTAATTATTTATGATAAGTTATTAGACTTGATTTATGACAATAATTCATATTTATCGTCTCTTTTTCTTATCTTTATTTCTTATAATTAGTTGGGGTGTTACATCCTCTCCCACTAAAAGGAATTTGGTCCCTAAATTCACATGATATTTTGATAATTAAATTAAAGAAGATTATTAAAAATACTAACCTGCGAATAAGTTCTAATTATTCTTCTTGAGTACTTCTTCAATCTTCAAGTAGCTTCCTTTTATTACACTTACAATATAAAAATTATAATATAATTCAAAATAAATTATAATAATTACTTATCTTATTTACTCGGACTATGGCTATTCTAGCACATAACCCAAGGCTCTGCCCAATCTCACCGGGCAGCTACAAGATGTTAGATCTAGAACTCCAATCTAAGATACCTAAATAAGTTTTAATAACCAAGGAAACTTAGAAACCTAGGGTCTAAATAACCTGGCTTTGATACCACAACTGTCATGCCCCGACGCGGAATATCGAAGCACGACAGGGGAGAAAACCCCTCACTCAATCAAGACTAGAAATTCTAATTACATCACTTTATATTAAAATCTCCACTATAAAATTTCATTTTTTTACAGCTCTTCTAAAATTTCAAGGACAACACTAACTCTCAAGCAAATTACAAGAATACTTTTATAATAAGATAACTCTCAATTCTAAACTAAGAAACAGGGTCTACTATGACATCTTGGTACACTCCAACACTCTTTCCCATGCTTGCTAGCTATCCTCAAGACAACCTAAAAATATTAATTAACACTGAATGAGCATAAAGCTCAGTAGGAATTACATCTCAAGCTCTAACAAACTTTAAGTCAATTACAAGTTCATGCGGCATAATGATGCATGTTGGATCAAGCAAGAATATCAAGAATTGTATCACATTAATTTCAATAAGATGTTTCAATAAGGAATAAGGAAACTAGTAAGAAATTTACAAGTAATTGCACAAGTCTTTCCAAGAAGATGATAATCGATATTCAAGTAAGTCCCTTTCAAGAAGGTAATAATCCATGATCAAGCGAGTAATCTCAAACTCATATAATAACAAGTAGTGCAATGGAATTGGCTATTTCATTCATTCAAGCAAGTAATTACCCTTTTTCGGGCCACGCGATTCAAGTCAAGCATGTAGAGAGAGAGAGAGAGTAAGCGTGGAATGTCTCAAGTCAAGCAAGCAGTGTACTTTCACCCTTTTGCGGGCTCAAGTCAAGTATTGCCCAACTCTGGGCCACGCAAGTCAAGTATTGCCCATTCTGGGCTAAGCAAGTCATGTCAAGCAAGTAGTTCGGTGCAATGCCAAACATCGTGGTCAATAAACTCTCATGGGCACAAGTACCTTCGGGTGCTCCTCTCAGGAGCAGACCGGGACCTATACGCACAGTATTCATGTAATACTTTTGACATCCACGTTCATTTATATAGCCAATGTAGAATTTCAAGAAGTTTACCCTTGTAGGAACATAAGGTAGATTTTCAGGAATAGAGTTCAAGGACATCTCAAGTGTAAATGATGAATTATGACCATCTACTTAGAATGCATGACACATATGCAATTCGGGGTTAAGGAGATAGTATAAATTCATGTAAAGATGGCCAACGATATCGATCAAAGTCAACGATATCGATCAAAGTCAACACTATTGATCAAAGTCAACACTATTGGTCAAAGTAAACATTATCGGTCAAAGTCAACACTATTGGTCAAAGATGTCAACCGGTCAAGGTCAGGCAGCATTTTACTTTTCATGTAGAAATACAAAACTAAGGTCGATGTATATCACTATTCATGCATATAGAAGTCCATGCATGTTACTATTCATGCATATAGAAAGTCTGTGCATGTTACTATTCATGAAAGTCTGTGCATGTTACTATAAAAATCTGTGCATGTTACTATTCATGCCTATAAAAAGTATGTGCATGTTACTATTTATGCCTACAGAAAGTCCGTGCATGTGCTAAGGTCTAAGCCCCCACGTCCAAGCATCCAAGTCTGTGCATTGCATTCTATTTCAAGGTCTGTGCAGCCCACGTCTGACCATTAATAGGTCTGTGCAATATCCAAAGTCTAAGCATACAAGGTTGGTGCCATATCCAAAGTCTAATACAAGGTTGGTGCAATATCCCAATTCTAAGCATACAAGATAGTCTAAGCATATAAGGTTGGTGCAATGTCTACGGTTGGTGCAATATCCAAAGTCTAAACATACAAGGTTGGTGCAATATCCTAAGTCTAAGCATACAAGATATTCTAAGCATATAAGGTTGGTGCAATGTCTAAGGTTGGTGCAATATACAAAGTCTAAGCATACAAGGTTGGTGCAATGTCCAAGGTTGGTGCAATATCCTAAGTCTAAGCATACAAGATAGTCTAAGCACATAAGGTTGGTGCAATGTCTAAGGTTGGTGTAATATCTAAAGTCTAAGGTTGGTGCAGATTACTATTCACGCTACAAGGTCAGTGCAGTTCACTATTCAGGTCGGTGCAAGTTTAGTTGTAAAATAGTCAAGGTCGGTGCAAGTCACTGTACAAGCGTATGTATAAGTCTCTATATAAGGTCGGTGCAAGTTTAAGGTCCGTGCATGTTCTTATATGCACCTAAGGTCTGTGCAAGTTCAAGGTCCATGCATGTTCTTATATGCTTGCACATAAGGTCAGTGCAAGTTTAAGGTCCGTGCAAGTTTAAGATCCGTGCATGTTCTTATATGCTTGCACATAAGGTCGGTGCAAGTTTAAGGTCTGTGCATGTTCTTATATGCACATAAGGTATGTGCAAGTTCAAGGTCCGTGCATGTTCTTATATGCTTGCCCATAAGGTCAGTGCAAGTTTAAGGTATGTGCTTGTTCTTATATGCTTGCACATAAGGTCTGTGCAAGTTCAAGGTCCGTGCATGTTCTTATATGCACATAAGGTCTGTGCAAGTTCAAGGTCCGTTCATGTTCTTATATGCTTGCACGTAAGGTCTGTGCAATGCATGATAAGGTCGGTGCAATACTATACAAGCCTAGGTATGGGTCTATATAAGGTCTGTGCAGTCCTTGCTGCGTGCATGATACGGTCAGTGCAATAATGTACAAGCGTAGGTATAGGTCTCTATAAGGTCGATGCAATCTACTATGAAGTCAGTGCAATTGCAGGATAAGGTCGATGCAGTCTGTTACCAAGTCAGTGCATTACAGGATAAGGTCGATGCAATATACTGTACGCGTCGGTGCATCTTTGCTTGCGTACAGGACATGGTCGGTGCAATCCTTGCTGCGTACACGACAAGGTCTGTGCAGCCCTTGCTGCGTGCACGACAGGGTCGGTGCAGCCTTTGCTGCATGCACATCACTATAGCACACAGACCAAGGTCGGTGCACTTTTGTAGTGAGTGATCACGTTTTGACCGTGTGAATAGTAATGGTCAACGGTTCACTTTTGACTATTCACCCAATTTCATTTTTAAGGTCAAAAATTTATTTAACAATTTTCCATGGTAGAGTAAATCAAGGTGATTAATGGGTAACAGTTAAATTTTTCTAATCATTTCTATCTTGTGAGATACTGATTTTTAAAATGAGCCGTAAATAGTATTTTTACTATTCACTCAATTTCATTTTTTAAGGCTAAATATTTATTTGATAATTTTTCCTAGTAGAGTAAATCGAGGTGGTTAATGGGTAACCAGTAGATTTTTCTAATCATTTCTATCTTGTGAGATATTGATTTTTAAAGTGAGCCGTGAATAGTATTTTTACTATGAACTCAATTTCATTTTTAAGGTAAAATATTTATTTGATAATTTTTCCAAGTAGAGTAAATCGAGGTGGTTAATGGGTAACCATTAGATTTTTCTAATCATTTCTTGTTGGGTTCGGTGCAAGTATTTAGAGGGGGAGTGAATGAATATATGCCCTTTATTAAATTCGCCCAATTAAGATATTAATGCTCACAAGATAGAATTAAAAATACTTCCTAATACAACCAGAAGCCCAATAAGCAAATGCGGAATTCAGATATATTAAGACAACTGAAATGCTTATAGATGAACTAACTGGTGACTTAGGAGCAATGTCAAGAAACTCTCAATACCACAGTCAAGCATATAGTGTGCGCAGCAATAAGATGAACACAGATAGAATATCAAACCATGTCGACCCTATGCATTCATCTAGCGCCAAACACACAAAGAATCAAACCACTGCACAATGATTTTTAGGTGGTTCGGTCCAGCAGACCTACATCCACCCCACACTCAACCCGAGTGTGGCTTCCGCTGACTCACAGCTTGAACAGCTGGGCATCACAGCTTGCCTTACAACCCGCTAGGCAACACAGCTTGCCGTCCGAGGAATCCTCCTCGCCCGCTGAGCAACACAGCTTGCTGTCCGAGGAATCCTCCTCGCCCGCTGAGCAACATAGCTTGCTGTCCAGTGGAATCCACCACTGCAAACCGCTGGGCAATACAGCTTAGCCGTCCAGATGCAGCACCTCTGCAAAACCCGCTGACTAACAGCTTGAATAAAGGTATAAGATGAAACAAGAAAATGGGAAACAAACAGCGACTGAAAGCTGTAAATGAAGCACAAATAATATGGCTCTCAATAGAGCTGATTGGCCTGGATTTGATCCATGGTCCAGTGAAGACTGATCTTCAGAATGAAGCTTCTCTCTGCCCTTCTTCTTCTTCCGATCACTCTGTCTCTCTTTCTTTCTCCTTTTCTTTCTCTTCTTCTACTCTTCTTTCACTCTCTGCTCTTCTCTTTTCTTCTCTCTGTCTGGATCGTGGCTATCTGTATGGACTTCACCTCTTGCCAACTCGATCTCTCTATCTCTCTCTTTCTCTTCTTTATCTTATGCTCTTCTTATCTCCTCTTCTGCTCTCTTTACTATTCTTCTACTCTTCTGCTGGATCGAAGTCTCTGCACTTCTGCTTTTTCTTTCTCCACTTCGATCAGCCTTCATCTGTGGACGAAGACTCATATATATAACAGCAGCAGCAGGAGCACGTGTGCTCTCCACATTTCCCGCCCAAGTGTTTTGGCCACGTGTCATCCTGTCAGCCCTTCCAGCCTCGGATCACGTGCCCCTTCATTAAGCCTCCACGAGCAGAGCACCTATCAGACAGAGTATCAGAATATCAGGTTAAGTGAAGAGCTCTGTATAGACTTGTAAAAATGATCATGATGTATAGACTTGTAATGTAAAGTGCGTTCTCGCACGGGAGCAAATGAAGTCTCAAGGGAGCATCTATGGCCTCTGGACAGCATCACCAGCGTCAGGGGAGCATGTGGAGCATATGCTGTCTCTGGGGAGCAATCGCTACTCCAGGGGAGCATCCTCAAAGTTAGGGAAGCATTAGCAGTCACTGGAGGGCATACTCGGTCCCAGGAGAGCATCCGGGGGGACAGGCGAGCATGCGTGTCTGATGTACAGACTCTACCAATGTATAGACTTGGTGGATAGTGATGCATAGCCAAACGGATGTACAGACTTCACTGTGAATGCATGAACAGTGAATGAGTGTATAGACTTCATGAAGACACTATGAACTCGAGTGCAGTGTATGGACTTCACTATGCAGACTTTGAAGAGTATTCAGCAATGTGCAGACTTCACTGCATATGAAGCAGCGTATAGACTTAACCAAGCAATGTACACACTTGAAGAGCATTCAACAATGTGTACACTTTGGAACAGATGCATGCAATACACTTAACAATGTATGGACTTAGCCTATGCAGACTCGTCTGATGTATAGACTTTGCGAATGTCTAGACTTGCAGATGTGAACGACACAGTGTATAGACTTCAGAACATATGCACGATGCAGACTCGAATGAAGACAAGCGATGTATAGACTTCACGATGCTCAATCACCCTTGAAGATGTGAGCGAGACAGTGTATGGACTTCAAAAGCTTGAAGGCCCAATGTACAGACTTTGAAGAGCCTGAACCAATGTACAGACTTGTGAAAGACTTGAATGCACGACCAGTGTACAGACTTGGAGAACGGCTTGAGACACAAGGACGCTGCTCGCTGTTCAGACTTGAGGTTTCAATAGAAGGCTTTGAAGGCGATGTACAGACTTGCATGAGATGCATGCACCAGTGTAGTGTACAGACTTATGCATGAGACGCTGAGGAAGACGGTGGATGTACAGACTTCTGAGTGTACAGACTTTCCACCGACCAATGTATGGACTTACTCAGCCTGAGGCACTGTATAGACTTTATGTGTGACGCTCAATGAGACGCTCAATGTACACACTTCAATTTCCAGTGTATAGACTTGCCTTAGATGCTAAATGAGACGGACGTTGTGCAGACTTGCTGTGCCGTGCATAAACAGTGCAACATATAGAGTTCATGTGCTGTGCAAACATGCTAAGATGCAATGTATAGACTTATGCGAGCATGCATAGACTTATGCGAGCATGCTGCAGCCATTGTACAGGCTTGTCAATGTATGGACTTCATGTAATGCAAACGAATGTGTAGACTTTGCATTCAACTGGATGTATAGACTTGGAAGAGGTGAAGCGATGTATAGACTTAACGACTGATGAATGCAATGTACAGACTTTGCAAGATGTGAAGGAGTTGAGTGTATAGACTTCACGATGTGAAGACTTGTCAACAAATGACTGTACAGACTTGAGGTGAAGACTTATAGAGTTGACGCTGTAGACTTGAGAATGCTCTCACAGCGTTGACGCTGCATGAGACACTAAATAAGATGGACAGTCTGAGGTACATACTTAGCCTAAACCACTGTATAGAGTATATGAATTGACTCTGCATGAGACACTCAGATGGACAGTGTATAGACTAATGCATGAAGCAAAGCAATCTGATGTGTAGACTTCAGAAAAGCATCTGAGGAGGTTCGACCCACAGAACCAGCATACTCATGCACAGAACAGATCAGATAGAACATACTCAAGCATTCTCCATAATTCAAGCACACTCAAGCAATCTCCACGGAATATATCAGTTATATGCATTCAAATCAACATGCCATCATCATAAAAAACATAATATCATAATGCACTCACTGTGTTGCAATCATCAAAATAAAATAGCATTGCTATCATCAAATCAACATAGCACATGCTTGTGCCTAAGAGGCACAACATTCTCCCCCTTTTTGATGATGGCAACACACTGTGACAGTGAGTCACACACAAAATTTTCTCCCCCTTTGACATAATCAAAAAGAGAAAAATAGTATAAACAAGAGTGCAACATGGCAGTATGCATGCAATAAATTCTCTAGAGCAATTCTCCCCCTGAACTGGTTCTCCCCCTAAATAATTGCTCCCCCTATGAGAAGGAATATGAACAGATAAGCAAAGGTAGAGAAGGTAGGAGGGTCACTAGACAACAGCTGAATCATTGGTTTAGAGAGTAAGCCTGATTATAAACAATAGTTAAAGTATAAGACTCATCAACATACAGTTTTCAAAAATTCAGGTTTAACAGTGATAAATCTAGAGTAAAACACCTGACCCCTGAAAAAGAGTTTATAGATTCCATTTATAGCAATGAATCTAGGGCACATGGTGTTAATAGATAAGTCTGAAATAATACCCTTTTGTGTTTAAACAAAGAAATTCAAGAAAGGCAACTTGAATATGTATTAATAAAAATAATTTTCACTCATTGACTTTTGATTTTCAATGGGTTACAGCAGTTTGATTTTCATTTTTCAATTTCTTAGAAACTGAACTAAGTGAATAGACCTGTGGCATTTATGCTGTTGACATTAGGTGTACACCTTGATTAGAGGCAGGTACTCCCAGTTACTAGGCATAAAGTACAAGATCTGCTTCAGGTCAAGGCCTACAAGAAATAGTCTTCACTTTTGACATTAAGGGCACACCTTGATCAGAGGCCAGTACCCTCAGTTACTTGGTGAGGACTCCCCCTATAGATTTGACCCTATGAACAGAGATAGTCTAAAGCACTTCATGACTTATGAGTTCTCCTGCTTCATTTGAGGAGATCACAATTTCTCAGTGTAATCAACCATTGCTCTGTCACAATGTTCAGTTCTTTACATTTATGATCTTATTTACTGCTGCCCTTAATTCTTTTAGAGTGATTGTTTGAAAAACATTACACACTCTTGTTCACCTGTTCTAGACATTTTCCAGTTCAACACATTTAGGCATTACAAAATTTTTTTTTCTATTTTAGCCAAGAGACAAAGATTAAGAGCTATAAAAGTTTTCCTTTATCTCAAATTCTGAAGTGCAGACACTTAACTCTCTAATTTATAAAGGTTAAACCTTTAATTCCTTTCAATTTGTAAGAGAGATACTTATAAAAGAACAATTGCAATAATCACAGCTCAATATACTAAATCAGAAACAATTGATGTTGTTTAGTGAAAAAGATGGGGAAAGATAGCAATAAGCATTATGGTCCAATGGCATTTGATGTCAAAAGGTATGAATCAATTGAATGGGGACAATGAGGAGTAAATAGGATTCAAGAATTGAACTAAACTCACAGCTCCCCCTGACACCATGATGCAAGGGTTATGCTATGCAATGCACTGTTCTACATGAAGACTGGACCCATGGTACTAGGCGGAGAACATGGTCTCAAAGATCATCTCACACATGGTAGAAACCTCCGGGCAGATTTCCCTGCCTTTTAGTAACATACCATTTGATATACCAGGGTTATGCAAATGATGTATGCAGTGCAAAGCAGTCCTATATGCATTGAAAGACATGCCGACTACAACAATAAGTAAACGAAAGTCATGCAAAGCAGTCCTATATGCATTGATAGTCATGCAAATGATATATGTAGACATTAGACACATGCATTGACTGTGTACACTACATGAACCATTCACAATCAGCAAGTTATGCATTTAACAACAAGCATGCATTGCACTGACACAAAACACATGCATCGATTCTATAAAAAAAAATAGATTCAGTTCAGCAATTGGCAAGAGAAGAGCATTAGATATGCAGAATTGAATTCAATAGCTGAGTCTGGAATGTAGACTGATCAGCTAGACATGAATAGATCATCAAACAGACAGTTCAACAATTTCAATTAATGAATTTAAAGCAAAGTTCAGAACTGACCTGAAAAGTTCAATCATGGGGTTTTCATTCTTGAGTGCCTTGGTTAACCCCTGTTATTCATTTCCAAGGCACACCTGCAACAACTGGATTATTTTGATCCTGCAGGAACCCAAGAAGTCTTGGGTCCTGAATTAACAGTGACATTCCTAGCAGGTATGGTAGCCAACTTCTGTGCATGAAGATCATCAATTCTCATCACATGACAATCATTCATTGAATGACCTATCTGACCACAGTAATAACATGAATCAACAGATTGTCTGGTCCTATGATGCATATCAACAGCAGCATGAGACCTATGAAAATTAGCATGAAATGTTCTGTTGTTTACATGAACATTTTGTTTCTTACTGGCAGCATTGGGAGTAGGAAATTTTACAGATTTAAAATTAAATCAACTTCTTTGAGCATGCCAATAGTCCTTGACTGTGTGGCCATGCCTCCCACATTTGAAGCACCTTGCGTGCTTACCTTTGGAACCAATATTATTTCTATCAAAAGCATCTTTGTTAACATGGAAATTAACAAATTCAGAATTGAATCTCTTTCTCGGATTCTGCCAACATTGAGCAGCAATGTGACCAAACTTCCCACAACAAAAATAATTTAGATTTTTTCTCCTAGAAGCATGATTTCTAGCATGAAATTCTTTAACATTCAGATTGCCCTTTTTCTGATCAGACAGAACTTTTCTAGCATGCTTTCTGTCATCTTGTTTCATCACAAAACACTCACTCATAAAGTGTCCATGCTTACCACAATAATGACACGAACAAGAAGCATTAGATTTCTTTAAAACATGGCACTTATCAGATGAGTTTTTAGCATGCAGATTGTTCCTTTGAGTTTTGGGGGTTTTCTGATTTTTATTTCGTTTATGAATTTCATGAGCAGCAGCTTCTTTCAATGATTTATTTGAGGGACCAACTACTTTAGAACTCGGCACAAATGTGGTGTATAGCAGGTTTCTAATACCATTCTTAACTCCAAAGCTACTTTCCACCCTTTCACTTTGACTACTCACTTCATCTTCTAGAAATATTTTCATCTTGCCTTTATCCTTGGCCAACTTAGATGAAGTACTATTCAGCTCTGTAATTTTATTTTCCAAGGAGATTATAAGATTTTCTGAATCAACTTTCTCCTTCTCATAACTAGCCAGTTTTTCTTTTAACAGACAAAGTTCTTTTTCCAAATTAGCAGTGTGTATTACAAAGCTAGTAATTTCTTCATCACTGCAATTGATACACTCTTTCAATACTGATTTCTCCTTTTCAATCGTCATCCATCTTTCAGAGAAAACAGTATTAAGAACCATTAACTTTTTATTTTGTTCCTTCAGATGAGCATTTTCTTCAAGCATTTTACTTTCAATTTCTTCAGCTTCAGTTTTCTTTTCTAACAATAATTTGTTTTCCTCTTTCAGGGATTTGATTGATTCCTTTTGCAAATTATCATCATGATCAAACTCATTTATCATGTCTTCTAAAATAGCACATGCCTTACAAGAATCATCTTCTCTAATGTGCTTATTTCTGAGGTTCTCATTTTCAGATTTCAAGTTTTCATTTTCTGCCTTCAACCGAGTGACTTCAAGAATCATGTCTTTTCTCAATTTTTTATTTTCAGATTTTAATTTCTTGGACACTTTGAACAGATCTTCATACATCACTATCAATTCATCAAAAGTGTATCCATCTGATTCGGAGCTTACCTGAGATGAGGATTCCTCATCATCATTTTCCTGGTTTGCCATCATGCATTTGTTGTGATTCCTGATGAGCTTTAGTTTTTCCAACATTTCTTTGGCAGACCTGCAAGAAGAAATGCATTTGATTAAAGGTCTGTCAATTGATTCTTTTATTAAAACTAATGCTCTGGTATTGAAAGAATTTTTCAATTTTTCCTTCTCAGTCCATCTGGATTTCTCTTTTGATAAGTTGTATGGACCGTGAGTCATTACCTTCCAAAGTTTTGGATCAGTAGATTTTACATACCGATGAAACTTGTCTAACCAAGAATCAAACTCATTACCTCTGTATATCGGAGGATTAGCCATCAAAGCAGATAACAAGCAGACTCAAAGCACAAAGCAATCGACAAGAAAACACCACAACCAGATAAGCACGGCAAAGCACTAACTCAGTGAAACTAAACAACGAGCACAGAAAGCACACTCTGAAATGCACCAAACACTAGCAGGATCCTCTGCAGATTGTTAGATCTGATAGATCAGAGACCTGCTCTGATACCAAGTGTTGGGTTTGGTGCAAGTATTCAGAGGGGGGGTGAATGAATATATGCCCTTTATTAAATTCGCCCAATTAAAATATTAATGCTCAGAAGACAGAATTAAAAATACTTCCTAATACAACCAGAAGCCCAATAAGCAAATGCAGAATTCAGATATATTAAGACAACTGAAATGCTTATAGATGAACTAACTGGTGACTTAGGAGCAATGTCAAGAAACTCTCAATACCACAGTCAAGCATATAGTGTACGCAGCAATAAGATGAACACAGATAGAATATCAAACCATGTCGACCCTATGCATTCATCTAGCGCCAAACACACAAAGAATCAAACCACTGCACAATGATTTTTAGGTGGTTCGGTCCAGCAGACCTGCATCCACCCCACACTCAACCAGAGTGTGGCTTCCGCTGACTCACAGCTTGAACAGCTGGGCATCACAGCTTGCCTTACAACCCGCTGGGCAACACAGCTTGCCGTCCGAGGAATCCTCCTCGCCCGCTGAGCAACACAGCTTGCTGTCCGAGGAATCCTCCTCGCCTGCTGAGCAACACAGCTTGCTATCCAGTGGAATCCACCACTGCAAACCGCTGGGCAATACAGCTTAGCCGTCCAGAGGCAGCACCTCTGCAAAACCCGCTGACTAACAGCTTGAAGAAAGGTAAAAGATGAAACAAGTAAATGGGAAACAAACAGCGACTGAAAGCTGTAAATGAAGCACAAATAATATGGCTCTCAACAGAGCTGACTGGCCTGGATTTGATCCACGGTCCAGTGAAGACTGATCTTCAGAATGAAGCCTCTCTCTGCCCTTCTTCTTCTTCCGATCACTCTGTCTCTCTTTCTTTCTCTTTTTCTTTCTCTTCGTCTACTCTTCTTTCACTCTCTGCTCTTCTCTTCTTTTCTTCTCTCTGTCTAGATCGTGGCTCTCTATATGGACTTCACCTCTCGCCAACTCGATCTCTCTATCTCTCTCTTTCTCTTCTTTATCTTCTACTCTTCTTCTGCTCTCTTTACTCTTCTTCTGCTCTTCTGCTGGATCGAAGTCTCTGCACTTCTGCTTTTTCTTTCTCCACTTCGATCAGCCTTCATCTGTGGACGAAGACTCATATATATAGCAGCAGCAGCAGCACATGTGCTCTCCACATTTCCCGCCCAAGTGTTTTGGTCACGTGTCATCTTGTCAGCCCTTCTAGCCTCGGATCACGTGCCCCTTCATTAAGCCTCCACGAGCAGAGCACCTATCAGACAGAGTATCGGAATATCAGGTGAAGTGAAGAGCTCTGTATAGACTTGTAAAGACGATCATGATGTATAGACTTGTAATGTAAAGTGCGTTCTCGCACGGGAGCAAATGAAGTCTCAGGGGAGCATCTATGGCCTCTGGACAGCATCACCAGTGTCAGGGGAGCATGTGGAGCACATGCTGTCTCTGGGGAGCAATCGCTGCTCCAGGGGAGCATCCTTAAAGTTAGGGAAGCATTAGCAGTCACTGGAGGGCATACTCGGTCCCAGGAAAGCATCCGGGGGGGCAGACGAGCATGCGTGTCTGATGTACAGACTCTACCAATGTATAGACTTGGTGGATAGTGATGCATAGCCAAACGGATGTACAGACTTCACTGTGAATGCATGAATAGTGAATGAGTGTATAGACTTCATGAAGACACTGTGAACTCGAGTGCAGTGTATGGACTTCACTATGCAGACTTTGAAGAGCATTCAGCAATGTGCGGACTTCACTGCATATGAAGCAGCGTATAGACTTAACCAAGCAATGTACACACTTGAAGAGCATTCAGCAATGTGTACACTTTGGAACAGATGCATGCAATACACTTAACAATGTATGGACTTGGCCTATGCAGACTCGTCTGATGTATAGACTTTGCGAATGTCTAGACTTGCAGATGTGAACGACACAGTGTATAGACTTCAGAACATATGCACGATGCAGACTCGAATGAAGACAAGCGATGTATAGACTTCACGATGCTCAATCAGACTTCACGATGCTCAATCACCCTTGAAGATGTTAGAGAGACAGTGTATGGACTTCAAAAGCTTTAAGGCCCAATGTACAGACTTTGAAGAGTCTGAACCAATGTACAGACTTGTGAAAGACTTGAATGCACGACCAGTGTACAGACTTGGAGAACGGCTTGAGACACAAGGACGCTGCTCGCTGTACAGACTTGAGGTTTCAACAGAAGGCTTTGAAGGCGATGTATAGACTTGCATGAGATGCATGCACCAGTGCAGTGTACAGACTTATGCATGAGACGCTGAGGAAGACGGTGGATGTACAGACTTCTGAGTGTACAGACTTTCCACCGACCAATGTATGGACTTGCTCAGCCTAAGGCACTGTATAGACTTTATGTGGGACGCTCAATGAGACGCTCAATGTACACACTTCAATTTCCAGTGTATAGACTTGCCTTAGACGCTAAATGAGACGGACGTTGTGCAGACTTGCTGTGCCGTGCATAAACAGTGCAACATATAGAGTTCATGTGCTGTGCAAACATGCTAAGATGCAATGTATAGACTTATGCGAGCATGCATAGACTTATGCGAGCATGCTGCAGCCATTGTACAGGCTTGTCAATATATGGACTTCATGTAATGCAAACGAATGTGTAGACTTTGCATTCAACTGGATGTATAGACTTGGAAGAGGTGAAGCGATGTATAGACTTAACGACTGATGAATGCAATGTACAGACTTTGCAAGATGTGAAGGAGTTGAGGGTATAGACTTCACGATGTGAAGACTTGTCAACAAATGACTGTACAGACTTGAGGTGAAGACTTATAGAGTTGACGCTGCAGACTTGAGAATGCTCTCACAGCGTTGACGCTGCATGAGACACTAAATAAGATGGACAGTCTGAGGTACATACTTAGCCTAAACCACTGTATAGAGTATATGAATTGACTCTGCATGAGACACTCAGATGGACAGTGTATAGACTAATGCATGAAGCAAAGCAATCTGATGTGTAGACTTCAGAAAAGCATCTGAGGAGGTTCGACCCACAGAACCAGCATACTCATGCACAGAACAGATCAGATAGAACATACTCAAGCATTCTCCATAATTCAAGCACACTCAAGCAATCTCCACGGAATATATCAGTTATATGCATTCAAATCAACATGCCATCATCATAAAAAACATAATATCATAATGCACTCTCTGTGTTGCAATCATCAAAACAAAACAACATTGCTATCATCAAATCAACATAACACATGCTTGTGCCTAAGAGGCACAACATTTCTATCCCGTGAGATATTAATTTTTAAAGTGAGCCAGGAATAGTGTTTTTACTATTCACTCAATTTCATTTTTAAGGCAAAATATTTATTTGATAATTTTTTCCAGTAGAGTAAAATATGAGGATTTTAAAATCGTTATTTATGCTGGGATTTCATAGTTTGGTTAAATAAATATGATTTTTTAAAGCATGGTGATCATTAATTACGTAATTTGCTGTTCATGATTTTAAAAAAAAGTTCCGAGAATGAGGAAGTATAGAAATGGCTAGACTTGGACAATTTGCAGGATTTGCAAGATCAAGCTCATGCAATATTTTTATGATTTAATTTCATAGAAATGAATTTTTAAACATATATTAATATGCAACAAATTAAGACATGCTAAAGATAATTATACTAACTGTATGTTATACAAGGGAGTACTTGGCGGAGGATCTCCTCAACACAAGGGTTAGTGTTCCAGATAAGCATAGCCTAACTTTCCCACTAAGCCTTTTGATATACTCCTCATAGAATGTAGCTAAGCTACGACAAGTTTAACTAGCATGCATGATAACCTACGTTAACTACTAGTTTAGTTAGATCTTGAGAACACCTACCTCTTCTGCAGCATGATGTAGGATATAGGAAGAAGACATCCCTTCACGTCTCCCAAGATAGAAGTAGGATGAGGGCAGAGACTTCTGTCTACTCAATAGAAGGTGTAATTATAGGAAGAGTTCGGTTGCCAAGGTAAAAGCAAGGGTCATTATCTTGGGATCCACTGCCAGGTCAAAAGGGGTCCTTTGCCAGCAAAAGGAGCTGTTTATAGGAAATAAACAGGTTCATGGGAGACCAGATCTGAAATCCTTGCTGGGTATGTTCCCTTGGGGTCCATGACCATCAAATAATGGCTATTGTTGCCTCCACCCAGCTCAAGTGGTTGATGGGTCCCTTGATATATATATATTTAATTGGTTGAAGAATTGACGTCTGGCCCTTCATATGTATATTTAATTCTCCCATTATTTTTGGCAAAAGAAATGGCGGAGGTAAGAATCGAACCCTAGTCAATTGGTTGGATAACAAGTCACTTAACCAACTAGACTAAGAAGTTACTTCATATGATCACTTCAATAGTGATATATTTATACAATACCCCTCAATGGGTATTCTAACTTCTTATTCAACCTTCCTATAAAGTTATCTAAAGTTTTTATTTATGTATTTTAGATCATTTTAAGGGAATAAAAGTGTGAAAATAATAACCTTTCAATAAACTACAAACTTATTAAATGCCAATTTAAGTCTACATTAAGGGTGCGAATATTATTAAAAATGATAGTTTCACAACTAATTGATTTTCTTTTACTTTACCAAATATATTTATACTTTCATTAAGACCCGATTATACTCTTATTAGATTTTTCCATAAATTATTATTTCATTATCATTATTATTTAAAACTCATTCAATTACTTGACTCTTATTTAGTTAGATTCTCTTTTCATCAATTGCTTCTTGATTTAATCGAACCTAGAATCAATTACTCTATCTATAAACCTCATTAATTTATTCTTCCCTCACCCCCTTTTTTTCTATATGTCTAAAATTTATCTAAAGTCTAATTATTTATGATAAGTTATTTGACTTGATTTATGACAATAATTCATATTTATCTTCTCTTTTTCTTATCTTTATTTCTTATAATTAGTTGGGGTGTTACAGATATCGCCTGGGCGATTGAGAATCCATGGGAGACTGGGTAACTAGAAGATGGACATGCCGACACAAAGAGACAAGACACTAGACATGACCCTAAAATGACAATGCAAGTTTGAATGCTGACTCGACTACACACGTAGACTCAACCAATAGACGGTACTTGGCGGAGTTACGGGGTCCAAAGATCCTCTCTCGTAAATGTGCGACCTTCCCGATAGGCGTAACCTAATGTTCGAACAACACCTTTTGATATACAGAATAAAGGTATGCAAATGCGACACCTTGGACCGACTTAAATGACTCCTTTTTTTGTGCTTTCAAGCAAAGACTACCCTAGACTCAACTTTCGGCTCTGATACCAATTTGATGCGGGACGGACACGCGACCTGGGACTCTAGCTCGCAACTCGTCCCTAAGCAAGGGAAACGTGGGATCGTGCGCGGTTGAGGAACCGTCAATGAGTCAAGGGTACTCGGCTCTTTCACATGTACTCGGATTGAGTCAAGGGACGGGTTCACTCACTCACTCTCGCAGCAGTGATAACAATTATATCGAGCTAATTACTTATCACTCTAGCAGCGGCATTCAAAAGTATATGGGTAAAGCAAATGCCAAGATGGGAAGCGGACACGATACCTCCACGCTCGGGGCGTGGGGAAGACATCCCGGCCAAGTACGGTAACTCCCGGTAAAAATAATTATTCAATAATTACAGCTGTGATTTCTTGCCCACTCCACGCAGGGAGGTAAAGGGCTACAAGTGGCGCCCGAGAGGACTGATCCTAGGTTGACAGGCAGTAAACTGGAAGGGCTCTCGGGGTGGAACCGAGTTGTTGGTCCGACTCGGTACTGCGCCGACTCGGTTCGGAGTTGCAGGACAGCAAGTAGTGGCCTCCAAAGGGACGCCGTCCTCCTTGAGTCTTTTGAAGGCGGCGCTTGGCTGGTACGATGGCGGGACGTCCTTGGTCGACTCCCTAAAGTGGCGGTTCCTGAAATTGAGCTTTGATATTCTTGCAAGATTTAACTTGCTATTGCTTCTGCAGGTCTGTTCACGGAACAGATTTACGCGACCCGGAGGCAAGAATTATTGCTCTCAGATCTGGTATCAGATCGAGGTGAGGTTGGTGCCGTTGGAAAGAGGATTCACAGATCTACAACATATATGTTTTACTGATCCATCAAGTGAATGGATTGAAAATTAAAATGACTGTGCCACAAATATTTTTGCTGGCTCAGACTAACAGACACACAGGACAGATCGAGTTTTCCCTAAAAATGAATTTTGACCGAAGGGAAAATGAAATATATGGACTCCATAAAAATTATGGTGGAAGGGGGTGTACGTGGGTAACACTTGGTAATTTTGGTGGATTTTTTAAAAATTTCTAAGGGGGTGGAAAAACTACGACAATGGGACACTGTCCCGCAGATCAACAAACTGACAAATTACTGGGGGGAAGAACAAAAATATGGGAAAAATACCAAACAATGTCTGAATGACACAAAAATTAAACTAGAGATTAGGGGTGACAAGGAGAACAAAACCTCAAAGTCTGGGCTTGATCAGACAACAGAAGAAAAAGATAAAAATATGGATTTGAGGTTCTATCCTGATTTGGACAGAACTCCGTCGGGTGGCAGTGGCGGCACGATGGTGGCTCGATGGTGGCGGCGGCGGCAGTGCTGAGCATCACACTCAAAGAGGTGGTGGTGGAGAGGCTTCACACCTATGAAATTAGAGCTCTCACAGCTCTAGGGGGGGAGAGATGGGCACCCTTGGGCCTTGTGAGCACAAATGAATTTTTCTTCTCATTAATGCTAAGTAATTCATAAAATACATGGCTTATATAGAAACTGTAAAAAGACCTAAACTACCATCAGATCTAGGTTAGGGGAGGGATATACAAGGGATAGAAGATTTAATCCCCATGTTGTCAAAAAACACAAAAATAAAAAATACATATAATGGGGGGTGCGCCCCCTTGACCAAGGTGGCCAAGTGGCATTTTTCTTTTTTCTCCTCCTTGGTCCAAGATTTCTAGAAGCCCACCTTGGACTTCAAACTAGCCCCACATGGGCCCTAAAGCCAAGTGGACCAATGAGGGAGAGGGTGGGGGACCCTACTGGACATCATGGACTTTTACAAATAAACCCACTAAAACCTAAAGACTCACATTTTGGCTTATACTTACCATACAATTGCGTACCCAATTACACAAGGGTATAAATGCAAATAAAAGGACACAAATGTAAAAGAAAAATATTAGTTCCCGGTGCTGATTCCCATCAACTCTCCATTTCATTAATGACAAAATTTTGGTACATCAGATGGGCCTTAGCTAGCACAATATGCATTAAAAAGAAAATCTAGTACAACATGGACTGATTACTCGGTGCGGATGAGGTTAGCGGCTCCAAGCCGAGCCACTGACTCCACTCAGTGTGGAAACTAGCTCGGATAACGGGACGGTTGACTTTGTCTGTTCGAGAAGTTCGGAAGAGATGGTACCAATAGGAAGGAAAAGAAAAGGAAAATATGCCCGGGCACCAGAAAAACAAGAAAAGACCTCCTTTGCCAACCCTTTGGAAGAGGAGGAGCAGAAAGAGGGCATTCTACAAAGAGTGAAAGAAAAAGGAGGGGGAGAGAAGGAGTGGAAGAGGAGAGAAAGGAGTTGGGCAAGGCCATAGAGCTAAATGCCCTCCTTCCCTCGGACTCCGTCCGCTTCTACCTTCCTAAGTAGGGGCGGTGATACAAAGGTCGGGAGGGAGCACGTCGCCATGCTCCGTCCCTTCTTGTACGTCGCCCGCCATTCGCTGTCCATTGTTCTACGCCGAAGTCATCCCGACGCCACCACCAAAGCCTTCATCAATGTCGGACTCCATACCTCACCGGAAGATGACAACGAAAAAGAAGGCTGTGCCAGTTTTCACCGTAGAGAGAAGGAAGAGCAGGAGACTTAGCAAAACCCCTGTTGCAGCGTGAAAAGAAAGAGGCACCCTTCGGGACCTTTTATAGGCCGGAGGGGGAAACCCATGCCTTAATTGAACCTCTCCACGAAAACACGCAAGGGACTACAAAGCGAAGGTGAATACCTCCCCAACGAGTAATTGCGCCTCCCTGTCATTAAAAGCTCTCCAGGGAATACGCGAAAGGATGGCTCATTTAAAGCGTTGAAAGACGAAAAAATGCCAGATAAGCACCCTTTGATCAGCCGATCGACATTACGACCAGATTTTTTGGCAGAAGAATCGAACAAGATATTTTATTTACCAATGATACAACATATCAGACCCAGTCAAACACGGTAAGGAGCATTTAAGTATGCCCTGATATACTAATTGCCATTATATTTCAAGAAAAAAGAAAGTGCATGGTGAAGTTTCCAAAAGGGGGCCCCATACTAAAAGAAGGAAGGGCCAGCAAAGCAAAAATAGTCTAATCGATCGAGAAGGGAGAAGAAGGGGAGGTCGACGATCGATCGAGGAGCCCGGAAGTCGAAAGTCCCGCGGCGATTGGCCCCGCCCCTACGGTCACGTGTGGCTCATCCTCAGCTCCCTCGATTGCGGCCGACCCAGATACTGACCCCACCTGTGTGAGAACTGTCTCGGTCATGTGCCCTCCCGAGGCCGCCTGACTCGGGGAGCCCTCAACCTCGGGAGCGGAACTGTCCTCGCTGCCATCCTCGCCACTTGACGCCGTAGAGGAGGGAGGAGTCGAGCCTCCTTCATCCGAGTCATACCGCTGATCAAGAAGAAAGACAAGCTCATTCAAAACCTGTTGTTCAGCCTCCCTAACGGCCCAGTTGAAGCCCTGGGAGAAACCCTTCCCCAACCCCCAGCGACAGCCCAGCTCGTAGTAAGCAAAGGCACTCTTCTTTGAGGCCTTGAGGTACTCCTCCGAGCTCAGATATCGCTCGACAACCCTCACCTCAGCTTCTGCTTCTCTTGCCTCAGCCAACTTCACCTTAATCTCGGCCAACTTCATTTCGGTTTCGGCCAACTTCGGCCTAGTCTCGACCCGCATTACTGCGGCCTCCTCCCTTGCTCGATCAGCTTCTAGGAGACGGATCCTGAGCCCATCCCGCTCGGCCTCCCACCGCCTCGAGCTCGATACATGGAACTGGCGCACCTCTTCTAGGAGGCAAGTTTTTTGCTCGACAGTGCGCTGGGCCTGGGATAATTGCTCGGACAGAGACCGCATGATCTCCTGATGCGCTCCATCCTGTGCCCAGAGTGAGACCACCTCCTTCCAGAGGACCCCAAGCTCGGAAGATAGCTGCTCGGCCTTCCGATCGGACTCGGCGTGACGTTTGGCCTGAGCCATCTCACTGCTCTCCATCTTCATCCAGTGACCGATGACCTCCGCCCCTAACTGGGCAATGAACAGGCTGCCCTTCATCACCCTGTCGAGGAGCATCGAAGGGGGGCATCGCCGAAACTATTCCTGGACGGACGTGGACTCCAACTCTAGGCTACAGGGAAGCTTGAATAATAAACTGCCCCTGCTGCGAAGCAGAACTCCTCCGAGGCGTAATCTACACGGTGATATCTCTCCCAGCAACTCCCGAGCTCGAAGCAACAGTGTGCGGTCCATCCGGGACCCCGGTGTCAACCTCTTCCGTGCGTACCCCTGCAGGCTTGATCGGACCCTTAGAGTTGACCTCCACTCCTCGCGCCCCCGTAGAATCGGTGGCAACCTCCTCGACTGACTCGTGTCTCTCTGGTGCGGCAGCTAACAAGCCTGACCAACTGGTACCCTGGGCCAGAGACTCCCCCATTAAAGGAGGGACTTTCATCTTCTTTCACCTACTCTTCTCAGTGGTCAGGTCTTTCATCGCCCCCAACAACGTCGGCGCCCCTGGAGCTTTCCGTTTGGACCCATGTTTCCCTGGCTCATCCTCCTGCGTGACCCGTTTGCCATTATCATGGGCATAAAAGGGGCCGTCGGGAGCCCTAGGCGCATCTGAGGTGGCGGCCTCCATTCACTTGGCGACATCCGGCTCTAGCGACGGTTCTGCATCCTCGCCGAGCCTTGTGTCTATCCCACAAAAGGCATCTCATCAACAAAGGCCCCACAACATGCAGCAGAGGGTTCTGAGATCCTTACCATCAGGCAGCGCCCGGCAAGAAAAGCCTTCGACGAAGGCCGGATCCAACAGCTTGGCGGTCGACCGACGATTGTCCTGCAGAATTTGGATCTCATCCTCCAACTCCGGGGAAATCGCTGGAGGCTTCTCGGGAAGAACTGGCTGAAGCTTCGGCTCAATAGGGATATCCCACATACATCCACTCTTGGTGAATCCCACCCAGAAAAATTGAGTCTTCCACCCCTTGTGCGAGGAATCCTGATGGGAGAGAGTCACATAACTCCTCCCCCTCCTCCCCTGAACAAAAAAGAAACCCTTCCCAGTGTGGGCGTGGTCTTTTAGCTCAAAGAAGGCATGGAAAAGACCTAATGAAGCAGCAATGCTGCACGAGCCATAGAGAGTGAGAAAAGAAAAAATGAAGGTATAGGAATTCAAAACCAGCTGGACAGAAGCTAGTTGATAAAACTTTAGAAGCCCGACAACAAAGGGGTGGAGGGGAAGGCGGAAGCCGCACTTCCAAGCCAGAAGGAATATATAGAACATGCCCGAGCGAGTGCCCAAGCAAGACTCATGGGGATTGGTCGGAGAAAACAAATACCGCCAAGGCAACCTATAGCGAATCTCAATCTCCTTCACCGCGGACTCTGTCAGTTCACTGCGAGGATGGTCATCAGACACTGGCTCTACGCTTATTCCTTGCTCGAATTCCTAGATTTCAGCTTCGACATCATGGTCCGCCATGGAAGAAAGGGAGGATGAGGACGGGACGCCTGAATCAGATGAGTTGGGTGGAGGGGGAAGTTGTCGGACAACCTTCGCAGTAATCTCTGCTAACTCTGCAAAAGCTTCTGCGAGCGTTCGTTCCCCATGGCCGCCTCTCCGATGCATAAACACTCCTCTAAACTCACGGACGCGAAGAGGAAAACCCAAAGCGGAGAAAACATAAGGTGTAAGCACAAGTCTCTATTTATAAGACCCAGGCGATCCCAAGTGCCACCGCTGTGACATTTCAAACTATGAGAAGGGTGATTTTCGAGCCCAAGAGTCGCATGTCATCATCAGGCTCGGGCCCCCATGTGATAGGATAGCCGTACCTTCGGCCCCTAAACGTAACCGGCCAATACACCGTCGAACCGATGCAATGCCGCCATGACTAGGGCCCCCCATCTTCTCAAACTAGTATAGCCCTATAAACGGCCCCTGAGTTTCGAGACTAGGATAGCTCGCAAATGGTCGATCCCCACCCGATCCACGAATGCTACCATATCATATTTTACTCTCCCAGCCCGATCATAAGGCCCGGGAGTAAGGAGGGGCAAGTGGAGAGGGGTAAGTTAGCGGCCCAACAAATATGCGATTGAGAGCGGCCCAACCAGGTCCAACCCGACCTAAACAGGCTGGACTCTCCAAGCGACCGCCGCATTTAGCTTGAAGACCAAAGTCACTCGGACCAATACTTCCTAGGCGGCCTCTGGCCCGAAAGCCCAAGCAACAGTCGAGCTGGAAAAGCCCAAGCGGTGCCTGATCGTAACGGAATGAGAAAAAACTAGGAGTCAATAAAAGGGGAGACCAAGCGACTAAGCCTAAAACTGCCGAGTAACGCCCCCTATTGTAGCACCCCTAATACAGTAATAAAGAAATCAAACTTCTTTCTAAAGAATCCTACCTAAAGGCCTCACATAAAGAACTCAACCTCACGAGGGCTATAATATAAATATACAAGCCAACATCACTTTGTGCCATAAAGAATCATGAAGGCCTTTTGTAAAAGAACCAAACCTTATGAGGACTAATATATAAATGTTCAACCCAGCACTTTATGCATAGTACGTAGTGAACTTTTCCTAAAGAATCTTACATGAAAGGTCTTGTATAAAGAACTAAACCATAGGAGTACTAGTATATAAATGTACAAGACAACTTTAACACATGGGCACATGGGTAGTACGTAAGTGGGTTTCCACCTTTTCCAAACCAAGAGAATGGGCGCCCCTTACTAGGGCACCATTCAACAAATTGAAAACTATATGAACAGGCGCCATTTCCCTTAGGGCCACCATTCCACTATAATATTAATATCTATATATACACCACGAAGGCCAATATGTGAAAGTGGCAGAATTGTCTAAAATTAACGCCCTCTTGCAAGGGCGTCATTCTCATGAATAATGCCACCCAGACGAATCGATGCCCTCATGCAGAGGTGTCATTTACATGAATAGTACCACCTAGATAAATGGACAACCCCTTATAAGGGCGTCATTTGATCTGTGTTTCTAGAAAATTGAGACACGAACAACCCCATTTAGTTGGCAAAGCACCACGGACAGTAATGATCTAGGATCTTATTCCCCAACCGGACCCGCAAGGCACTACACCATGCTCTGCGTTTTCTATAACTAATTCCCTCTGTAGCACTGGCAGAGGATATTGCCATCATCAGTGCTACTTGCAGAAGGGAATATTTCCCTTCGTTCTCTCGGAAAACGTGAAGTCTACGTCATGCTGTTAGAGCTTTACGGTGGCAAAGAACGTGTGGCTTCATCCTTGGATTTCTATTCTATCATCTGTACCTAGTAATCACGCCAAAAAGGTAGGTGTTCTCAAGTCCTTGCCTACCTAGTATCTAAATAGGTTAACGTGACATGCATGCTTAGAGTTAGAATAACTCATCTTCCATGCTATATTACCTGGCTTTATCGTGATCAGGAATGACCAAGTATATACCATGTTACACATATTTTTAATAGCCCGTTATACCTGGTATATGTGGTCTTGTACACAATCTGTTACCATGATTTTATGAGTTTTGAACACAATTTGTTATCATGATTTTATGAGTTTTGAATATATCTTATTACACTAGTTTTACAGCCTTAAATAATCATGTTTTAACACTAGTATATAACCTCTGTTACATGAGATACAGACATATTTTTAAAACCCATGTGATGGGGACATCACCAGCAATCCCATTTGTTCGAGGATCCCGATGCTCACCAACTGTGCTTCATCTTGTTCGCCACTTTATTTCGAGTCATATGATGTAATTTTTATTTTCTTATCATGTACTTTTCCTTTTATTTAAGTCCAGTACCTAGGTTAATGAGTCATCTACCTAAGTCTTGAGTCATTATGTTAGTTCGGTAGTTTAATAAGCCCAATTCAATGGGCTAGGCCCATGGGCACCCCCCTTCCCTTGGTTTCTTGTTATTAGTCCAAAAGTCAGGGACTTATGTTAAATTGTGGGATTCCTATAAATAGGACCCCAATCTCCCATTTGAGAAGTAAGGAATGATTGAAAGAAAATTTGAAATTCCATTACAATTGTGAGAATATATATATCTCTCTCTCCCTAAGGGGTGGATTCCCCTCTCTCTCTCTCTAAAGGGGGCGAACCCCATTCTCTCTCCTCCCCACCCCCAATTTCGAAATTCTCTCTCTCTCCTCCCCATTCACCTCTCATTAAGACCCGTCCCCCTTCCCCATACACTCATTCAATTCCCCTCCAACCCCTAGGTGGAATTCCCCTCTCCTAGGCACCTCTCCATTCTCCCAAGCAACCCTTCCTCTTCCCCAAGCAACCATTCCTTTCCCCAAGCCACCCCTTCCCTTCCCCAACACACCTCTCCATCTCCCAATACACCCCTTCCCATCCCCAAGACCCCCATTAAGTCACATTCCAACCTTGGGAGAGATCTCTCCTTCCCTCTCTCCTTCCCAACCTTGGGAGAGGTCCCTCCTCGGACCCTCTCCACTATCGCCGGTCCATCTACCGATCCGAGTGTGCGCTACACGGGTGAGTCCGCTAGAGTGGGTTCACCGATAGATTGCTTGCTTGCGAATATAGGTCCAAGGTGCATTGGTCAAGTGGCTGCCACCTCCAAGGGTTTGTGTCACATCAATTTGGTATCAGAGCAAGTTCTAGACTTGTCTCTACTAAGTCTAGTCCAAGGGCCATTGCATGCATCACCCTTGTCCACCATCATGACTACCTCATACTTGGCATATTCGCCACTCTTAGGCCCATTAGAAGCCTTTGTGTTTGACGGAACCCACCCTAGTATATATCTAGAGTGGGAGGACTCCATAGATCGACACTTTGGGAGGTTCACTCTATCAGGGCCTATCCAAGTCAACTATGCCAAGAGTTTGCTCTGGCGCCAAGCTAGGAAAGAATGGGAGTACATTGTAGGTTTGAGAGAAGCCAAAGGGGAAGCACCCATTGAATCTTGGGTTGAAATGAAGGCCGATCTTAGAAAGATCTACGTACCCCAATCCGGACCTCCTCAACCAACCACTTTTCCACCCCCAAACCCAACTCCAACCCAAGTACTTCCCCTATCAAGCCCAACCCAAGCCCGTCCATGTTCACCACCCCGGGAGTACCATGATCCGGCTATCTACACTCCTTCACCAAAAGACCCATTCCTCCCCTTGGAAGAGGAGCCCATGATCCAAACACCTGATCCCTTTGAAGTAAACACCTCTTCCCTTGGAAGTAAGACCGACCTAGACCCCCTCCCGACCCTCGAGGAAACCCAAGCCCACACCGTTGAGGAGGAGGAGCCACAAAACTCACCCACCCCTCCTAGTCCGGGTCCTCATGAGCCGCACACTGTCACCATAGATGAGTCCATACTCCAATGGCTCAAGCAAAGTCCCACCCTCCTGAGCTCATCACCATTGGGATATCAATCCCAAATTGTTCCCACCCGATCTCCCCATGTCACTTTACAAACCTTCTACTTCGCGGGAGACTTGGGAGACCTAGTGGATTTCCTATATTAGCAAGTCCACTTGACCGGCTTGCTTACCATGGGACCTTCGGAGCCTAGCACCATTAACTTTGCCCACCCCACCATTGGCTCCATCACTTCCGTTTGCACGAGTGGGCATTGCACTATTGAGATTCTTCTATTTCTTCCCTTGGAGGAAGAACCCACTCCGGTCTACTCCCCACCCATTGAGACCCCAAATGCCTTAAACGGTCAACTCACTAGAGATCTTGGACCAATTACTTTGGAGGAGGATGACTCACCACCATATTGTGAGGACCTTGAGGATGTTGAGATAAACTTAGAGCTCCTTTCTCCCGGGTACACTTATGTTGATCATTTTGACCCCTCCCAATGGGAACCCAGGAACCCATGTGGTCCACCCACATCACTTATCATCCACTCCTTCCTACCCTCACCCACCATGTTGGACCAAGCCCATCTCTCCCAAGACTCAGATTACACCATGGGAGCCATGACTTTGGGCAATACACACTTAGGGATCGAGGAAGTGCCCCACTTCATGATATCCACCTTCCTAGACCCCTTTGACTTATTCCAATGGAGGTCCAAAAGCCCACACATAGGAGACATCTAAGGTACAAAAGTGCATAAGTCTTGGCGTACAACACCACTTGATATGATTCTTAAGTCGGGTCCACTCGTTCATATCACCCACATGTCAAGTAGGATGCATGATTGGTTCATATTCGGGTGTATCGGCCCTCCCTCATTTAACATTGGTCATACACATGTCAAAGGCATCTATAGATGTCTGGGTCCCCCGATATTTATCACCACTTTCCATGATAGGTACACCTACAGGTCCCCTGGCCCACCTAGGTTGACCAAAGTCTACACGGCATCATTGCATGATAGGTCCACTTATGGATGTCCCGGTCTTCCCAATTCCATCAAAGTCTTCTTGGCGTCAAAGCATGACTGGTCTACATATGGTTGTCCCGGTCCACCTTTACACACCAAGCTTTTCACACCCACACCGCATCATAGTGCATGGCATACGCATTGACGCAAGCATCTAGCAACGAGCGATGAGGTTTACAAAGAGCGGGTAAAAGCTTGCGAGCGCCACTTGGAATTCCAAGTAGGCAACTTATCGATGGTGACATTGGAGTGGCTCTACCCTAGGGTCACCTCCAACTTGAGGGCACGAAGACTTGGACCTTGCCAAGTTCCGAGTGGCTTTGGCAACTCGGCTTATGGGTTGGACTTACTAATGGGTTTTGGGATTCACCCCATTTCCCACGTGGCGGATCCGGCACCCTAAGTGGGCACCGCGGTGGATCCTAGTGAGTACCTTGAGCCCATATCTTCCCTTGTGAGTGATACCCTTGGAGAGCCACCAAAAATCAGCATGAGAGCCCGACGTGTGCACACAGAGGCAATACTAGGCAAGCAGGGTACCATCGCCAGCAAGAGGGTGTGCCCAAGCCACCGTGAGAGGATGAAGGACCGTCCCCTGGTTGTAGACGCAAGGTTGAGTTTGGAGGTTGAGGTTCACCCTGAGCTGCTTTACATGACCACTTCCCCGGTGAACCCATACTCGACGGAGTCGAGTTCTCCGCACCCTGAGGGTATGATGGGGACATCACCAGCAATCCCATTTGTTCGAGGATCCCGATGCTCGCCAACTGTGCTTCATCTTGTTCGCCACTTTATTTCGAGTCATATGATGTAATTTTCATTTTCTTATCATGTACTTTTCTTTTATTTAAGTCCAGTACCTAGGTTAATGAGTCATCTACCTAAGTCTTGAGTCATTATGTTAGTTTGGTAGGTTAATAGGCCCACTTCAATGGGCTAGGCCCATGGGCACCCCCCTTCCCTTGGTTTCTTGTTATTAGTCCAAAAGTCAGGGACTTATGTTAAATTGTGGGATTCCTATACATAGGACCCCAATCCCCTATTTGAGAAGTAATGAATGATTGAAAGAAAATTTAAAATTCCACTACAATTGTGAGAATCTCTCTCTCTCTCTAAGAGGTGGATTCCCCTCTCTCTCTCTCTAAAGGGGGCGAACCCCATTCTCTCTCCTCCCCACCCCCAATTTCGAAATTCTCTCTCTCTCCTCCCCATTCACCTCTCATTAAGACCCCTCCCCCTTCCCCATACACTCATTCAATTCCCCTCCAACCCCTAGGTGGAATTCCCCTCTCCTAGGCACCTCTCCATTCTCCCAAGCAACCCTTCCTCTTCCCCAAGCAACCATTCATTTCCCCAAGGCACCCCTTCCCTTCCCCAACACACCTCTCCATCTCCCAACACACCCCTTCCCATCCCCAAGACCCCCATTAACAACCCCCATTAAGTCACATTCCAACCTTGGGAGAGATCTCTCCTTCCCTCTCTCCTTCCCAACCCAAATTCGCAGCTCCCCCTTCCTCCACCTGCTAGACCATCTTCCAGCGCCCATTCTGCCCCTCCCACACCTTGGATCACCCTCTACCAGACCCCCACATAGCCCGGGGTCGCCCCCACACCCATCCACCCCATCTCCTATCCCATCTACCCCGTTTCCCATCACCTATCACCACCCGGTTCATCTCAGTTCGCAGGCAGCAGTCAAGGGTCGAGTTGCAGAAACCGCCACGTCTTCACCGCGCATCTTCTGGAGGTGTATCATATATTTCCGGAAAGCTCTTCCAGTCGGCTTCGCAGGCGAGGTGATCCCGCCTCATTCCGAGGTTGGAGCCATCCGCGACGTCCGTTCTTGCCCGACTGCGCATCCGACACCTGAGCAGAGACCAGATCCTCAGTTCAGAAGCTGCTGCAACCACACCCCGGCTCCCCTTGGTGCACCATTTGACCAGGATGAACCTCTACCAGTCCCCTATCCATCAAAACAAGAGGAGCCTCGTTTGGAGTTCGGAGTACCCCGTTCCAATTATTTTCCCTCAAGTACACAGGTCTGGCCAGTCAGAGACAGTCCTGATACCCCCCGACTCTTCGGGCTGGTTCTCTCGACTCCGACCTCCTCTGGTGCTCTTCTTGGTTGTGGATCCAAGAAGACTTGTTCATGCTCGCGTCTGTTTTGGTCCCGCATCATTTGGATCTCGGGGGAGTTCGTGGCAAGTTTCTCATCTTGCTGCAGCGTCCTGGGACCAGTCAGAGCCAGAACAGAGCAGCACCGGTCCAGCGGCTGCCCCGGCTGTCAACGACGACTCAAACCCACAAGAAAATTCAGCAGCCCTCCCGGATCAGTCAGTGAAGATTGAGCGCTGGTTTTGACGAATTCCAAGTTCGGGAGAACCCGTGGCAGCGCCAACAGTGAGTACCTATCAGGCAGTTCCAGAAGCGGGCAGAATCGGCGAAGTCCTCTTTCGGCGACTCCTTTAGCTCTCCGTCCGATCTTGCCTGGCCGGCTGACCGCCCCTCCCTGCGTGGAGGTAGTTTTGATTGTAATTAATCATCCCCACCCCTAGTCCACCCCCTCTGTGAGGGCGTAGTGATTGTACTAGCAGGTAAGCGGTCGAAGCGTCATCGGCGCGGCGTGCGGGTAGCCTACGCTTCCCCGCTCGCTCTCGTCTCCGGCCGGGATCGGCATCCTCACGCCGATCAGGTGAGCTTCTGGTCACTTCCTCTGCTGGTTTTACTTTTGCTTGTCTTAGTATCATTTCTAGTTGCCCGTCGACAGTGAGGTGAGCGCCCGATCTCAAACTCTATTGAATTGTGTGACCACCGCGGAGTGAGTTGAGAGTGCAACCATACAACCCACGCCCTTGGCATGCTGGCCGCCCATGGAATTGGGAATCCCAGGCCCTTAGGGGTTCATCCCAAGCTAGTCAAATCCCCGGAAAGGTGAGGTCCCTTCTCGGACCCTCTCCACTATCGTCGGTCCATCTACGGATCCGAGTGTGCGCTACACGGGTGAGTCCGCTAGAGTGGGTTCGCCGATCGATTGCTTGCTTGCGAATATAGGTCCAAGGTGCATTGGTCAAGTGGCTGCCACTTCCAAGGGGTTGTGTCACATCACCATTAAAGCCATCTCTTAGGTGAATAGCGACCCCAGCCAGGGCGCTATTTCTTGAGGAGGCGCCCCAAGCCAGGGCGCCAATTAATTGAAGACACTACATAGTGTCGTCAATTCCATTTCTGGTAATTTCCCGTAATTATTAATCAACACATTCAAAAATCGATAACTATTGAACTAAGTCATGAAAATTCTGCATGAATATGTTTCTGTGATCCTGACATTTTTCTCTAACTGCCCGTACCCCTACTTACTGATTCAGAGAACCTTTCCACTGATGAATAGTGAACCACCCAAATGTAAATGGCGCCCCTGACCAGGGCGCCAATTACCAAATTGAAGACTACTTGCGTAGTCGTCAATTAAATGAGGACTACTCAGTAGGGCGCCAATTCCATTTTTGAGAAATTAAAAACACAGCATTAGGAAAAAAATTCATATCTATGAAACAAAAACCTAACAATTATACATGAACACATTTCTGAACTCTCTATAATTTTCACTACCTGTTCATGTCCTTACTTCTTGTTTTCGAGAAACTTTTTCGGAATGAACAATGCTTTGAGTCACAGAACGTACGCACTGGGTGAAAATCACCCAATCCAATTGGCGCCCCAAGCCAGGGCGCCAATTACTTAAATAGCGGCAGCCAGGTCATCTTCAATTAAATGAAGACCCCCTGAGCAGGCGCCAATTCCATATATATATATATATATATATATATATATATTCTGAAAAAATGAAAATTCTGAAAGGGGGGTCATCCCCCAGGTGCCATTTAATTGAAAGGGGGGCTCACCCCCAGGCGCCATTTAACTGAAAAACCCCCTGACCCCAGGGCGCCAATTTAGTAATTACAGCTTATGATTTTGATCTGTCTCGTGATTTGTACAGACACAACCCTAATCCATTTTCCTACATATTATGGGTTCTTGAACTCCATTCCATGAAAATCTACCTTGTGTATATCCTACATGGTTAAACATTGAACCTCTTAAAACTACCATTTGGGAGTGTTGGAGCTAAGTGTCATGCGGGGCAAAGTGCTACGTTGTGGGAGCCACCTCTTGAGGCCGTACGGCGCAAAGTGCTACACTACGGGGGCCACCTCTTGAGACTGTAGGGCCTACCTGTAGAGTCCTCCATAACCAAATGACTAGTTAATTTTTGTCAGTAATACTACGTTTCTTAATTTCATGAAATTCTATATTGGCTATAAATGAGAGTGGATGTCAAAAGTAATACATGAAATGTTGTGCCTATAGGGCCCAGTCTGGTCCTGGGAGGAGCACCCGAAAGTACTTGTGCCCATGGGAGTTTATTGACCACGGTGTTTAGCATTGCACCGGAGTACTTTCTTGACTTAAGACACTCCACCCTTACTCTCTTTACTTGCTTGACTTGACTTGCGTAGTCTGGAATGGGCAATACTTGACTTGTGACCCGAGAAAGGGAAAATTACTTGCTTGATTAAAATAGCTAATTCTATTGACACGTACTTGATATTACTTGCTTGAACATGAATTTTACTTGCTCGTACATGAGATTTACTTGTACATGAGTTCATACTTGTACATGAGTCCCTGCTTGCCCAAAAGTGGCATCTACATCTATAAGTTCTTGAAATATTGCTTGTCAAATACTTGAAATCTTGCGATATTTTCTTTATACAGTTCTTGATCTCTTACGTGTTCATCATGCATAGATTTACCTGTATACCCGATTTTCTTACTCGTATATCATGCATAGCCATATTGGTAATACATGTAACCCGTAATTCACTTAAAGATTACTCAAACTTGAGATGTAATTCCTACTGAGCGATTCGCTCATCCAGTTACTTCCTAACATTTTCAGGTGATTCGGATAGCGACAAGAATGGGATTGAGACCGAGTGAAGAGCGTTAGAATGCCAATCGCCTACCATTAGCTAGTCGCGTCTTTGAATTTAAATTGAGTCCTACCTTGTATTTCCAGTATGTCAGTTTAGTTGTATAAACCGTTGTTAAGGCATGTAGCCTAGTGTTGGATTTTAAATTTGGAATTTATCATGGACTATCCTTTGGTTAAATCAAATAATTGTCACTTTGGACTTTGAGGATTATCAAATATTATTAGTTATTTGTGCACTCCGTAATTATGTATGTCAAATTTTATCGCTCTAATGACATGATCTATATAGACGCGTCATGCATCCGAGTACCTTCCGCGCTCGGGACGTGACAGTCTTCGTGATATCAAAGCCTAGGATTTTAGTTTCCTAGGTAAGACCCAAGTCCAAAGATAAGTAAAACCTGAATCGAAGGATAGTTTGTACTCTACTTGGTGAGATGGATAGAGCCATGGGTTACGTTCTATAATGACTTTTGACCTTATAAACAAACCCGATCTTTATTATTCTTCAATCCTTTTGTAGAATCATGGCTAATGAAAGAACACAATGGCGCGAGATGTAGCGCACCATGCAAGGCCTTACACAGGCGCTACAGCAAGTGGCGCAAGGCTATGCTAACTGTGGAGCTGGTGATCTCCACAGGAGTTTCCGTAACATGAACCCACCAAGGTTCACGGGTTCATCTAGTCCCGAGGATGCCGTGAATTGGTTAAAGGAAATGGAACGAATTTTTCGTGTGATGCAATGCATGGATGAGGAGAAGGTTCTACTGGCCGTATTCCAACTGGAGCGGGACGCTCGATGTTGGTGGAAATCCATAGAAGCAACACTGCTAGAAGGCCATGTCACATGGGATGAATTCACGGAGCATTTCAACAACAAGTACTTCTCCAACCATATCCAGGAGAAGAAGGCCACAGAATTTGCCGTTCTAAAATAATGGGGCTTGAAAGTGGCCGAGTATGAGGCCCAGTTTTCAAGACTGTCAAAGTATGCACCCCACTTGGTGTGTATGGAAAAGATAAAGGCTAGAAGGTTCCTCAACGGGCTTCGGCCCTACTATATTACGTAACTTGCACCAATGGACATCCAAGTCTACCCGGAGATGGTTCGGCGTGCTCAATTGCTAGAAGACGCCACCGAATTATCTGAAAGAATCTGAGGAAGGGAGAAGAAGGAGCTTGTCACAAGCCCAGGAAAATTCAAACAATCATTCAATAAGAAGCGGTTCTTCATGGGAGGGGAGCCCTCCATAGCAAATAAATTCCAAAAGAACGACCGGCCATTCCCCACCGCCACACCCTCTAAGGATATTTGCAAGTATTGTGATAAAGCTGGCCATAAGACCGAGGAATGCTGGAGGAAGTTAGGAGCTTGTCTTCGATGTGAGAGCCGAGAGCATCGAATCCCAGACTTCCCATTGATGAAGGAGCAAGTCATCAAAGATGAGAAGCATCCGGTAAAGAAACAAGGCCGTCTGCAAGCTCTCCACGTGACAGAGCCCACAGAAGGTGGAATTATGGAAGGTACTCTCACTATTTGTTCTAAAACTGCTCAAGTTTTATTTGATACCGGAGCAACTCATTCATTCGTTTCCAAGAAATTTGCTGCTTCATTTTCTAAGAAACACGAACTGTTAGATTTGGTCATATCTACACCTCTTGGGAATGAGTCCGATGTCACTTATCACTATCCAAACTGTGAAGTGATGGTTAAAGAAAACAATTTACTTGCTGACCTGATATGCCTAGATATGAAGGGTTATGATGTCATACTAGTTGCTGACTGGTTATCCACATACCAAGCAACTGTAGATTGTCAGCATGGCAAGGTAACTTTCGTGGATTTCCCAGAACTGGCTTACACTAGCCCTCGGCTAGATCACCTCTTATATCAGCCCTCCGAGCTAGTAAACTTATGATTAAGGGATGTATGGCTTTCATAGTATTTGTGACTGCCACGGGAGTCGAGAGATTAAACTTAAAGACATTCGTGTAATTCGGGATTTTCCCGACGTTTTTCTAGAAGATTTGCCCGGCTTACCCCTGGAAAGGGAAGTGTCGTTCACTATTGACCTTGTCCCTGGTGCTAGTCCTGTTTCCAAGGCACCGTACAGAATGTCCCCTGCTGAGCTAAAAAAGCTGAAAGTGTAGCTAATGGAGTTATTGAAAAAGGGTTTCATCAGGCCAAGTACTTCCCCATGGGGAGCACCCGTGCTGTTCGTCAGAAAGAAGGACGGATCGATGAGACTATGTATTGATTATCGGTAGTTAAATCACCTTACAATCAAGAACAAGTACCCGCTATCGAGAATTGACGAGCTGTTCGATCAATTATCTGGAGCTACATATTTCTCCAAGATTGATCTTCGTTCTGGTTACCACCAACTGAAGATCAAAGAAGAAAACATTCATAAAACTACATTCCGAAGCAGGTATGGGCATTACGAATTTACTGTTATGCCTTTGGGACTAACGAATGCCCCCGCAGCTTTTATGCAGTTAATGAACAGCATATTCAGGCCTTACTTAGACCAATTTATTGTGGTCTTTATCGATGATATTTTGATTTACTCAAAGTCTTAGGAAGACCATGAAGAACATCTCAAGAAGGCGCTGCAGATATTGAGGGAAAACAAACTATATGCCAAATTCAGCAAGTGCGAGTTTTGGCTCGAGGAAGTATCCTTCTTAGGCCATATAATCTCGAAGAATGGAATTTCTGTTGACCCATCAAAGGTCGAAGCCGTGAAGAACTAGGAACGACCCACAAATGCAACGGAGATTCGAAGCTTCTTGGGTCTAGCTGGTTACGACCGGCATTTTATCAAGGACTTCTCCAAGATTGATGTTCCTCTGACCAGGTTAACCCACAAGGAAGTGCTTTATGAGTGGAATGAAGACTGTGAAAATAATTTCCAAACTTTGAAGGATCTCTTGACCACTGCTCCAGTCTTAACATTACCAATTGAAGGGGAGAAATATGAGGTATATACCGATGCTTCTGGTATTGGCCTCAGATGTGTATTGATGCAAAATGGAAGAGTTATTGCATACTCTTCCCGACAGCTCAATAAACATGAAGAGAACTATCCGCTGCAGACTTAGAGCTGGCCGCGGTGGTGTTTGCCTTTAAGATTTGGAGACACTATCTCTACGGAGAATAATTTACTATATACTCCGATCATAAAAGCCTCAAGTATTTATTCTCCCAAAAGGAGCTAAATATGCAGCAAAGGCGTTGGCTCGAATATCTCAAGGATTTCGACTTCACTATACAATACCATCTTTGTAAGGATAATTTCGTAGCTGATGCCCTTAGTCGAAAGTCGAGAGCAATATTGACCAACTATATGATACAAGAATGGAAGTTGCTGGAGAAATTCTCTGAATTTGATATCAGCACAGATGAGAAGAACATGCGTATTATTCTATCTCACATGAGTCTACATCTAGATTTGCTACCTGAAATCATGACGCTTCAAGAAGAAGATCCCGCATTAGTAGAGATAAAAAGCAAGCTGGACGAGAGACTTGATTTCATGCTTGCATCGGATGGCAAATTACTATTCACGAAAGGACATGTGTGCCCGACTGTCCCGAATTGAAGAAGAAGATTCTTGAAGATGCTCATCGATCGAGGTACACGATCCACCCTAGAGCCACTAAGATGTACCAAGACTTGAAAAGAACTTTCTGGCGGCCTAATATGAAAAGGGAGGTAGCGAACTTCGTATCTCGTTGCCTCACATGTCAACAAGTGAAGGCGAAACATCAGAAACCCGTTGAAAAATTGCATCCGCTAGATATTCCCAAGTGGAAGTGGGAAGATATTGGCATGGACTTTATCGTGGGTTTGCCCAAGTCTAGGGGCGGACACGATGGAATTTGGGTAATCATCGATCGCCTAACTAAATCGGCCCATTTCTTACCCATCAAAAGCTGATGGTCAGGCGATGTACTTGTTGCCTTGTATATTAAGGAGATGGTTAGATTGCATGGAGTTCCCGTGTCGATTGTATCCAACCGAGACCCACGCTTTACCTCTCATTTTTGGAAAAGTCTACAACACTCTCTAGGGATGAAACTCAATTACAGCACTGCTTTCCATCCCCAGACAGACGGACAAATCGAAAGGACAAATCAAGTTGTGGAAGATATGTTGAGAGCATGCATTATAGACTTCGGCGGAAGCTGGCATGACCACTTACCACTAGCCGAATTTACATATAACAACAGCTATCAAGCCAGTATACAAATGGCACCTTTTGAGGCACTGTATGGCAAGAGTTGCCGATCTCCTATATGCTGGGATGAAGTTGATAAAAAATAAATTCTAGGCCCAGACATGGTAAGAGAATCCACCGAGAAGATACACCTCATTAGAGAAAGGTTAAAGATAGCACAATCTAGGCAGAAATCTTATGCTTATAACAGAAGGCGAGATCTAAAATTTCAAGTTGGAGATCATGTTTTTCTCAAGGTATCTCCCGGCCGAGGAATTAGAAGATTCGGTGTTAAGGACAAACTAACACCAAGGTTTATTGGTCCATTCGAAGTGCTGGAAAGAGTAGGCGAGGTGACTTATCGCATCGCCCTACCTCCGCAACTATCAGAAGTGAACAACGTATTTCATGTTTCTATGTTGAAGAAATACGTGCACGATCCTTTCCATATCATTGACCACAATGATTTAGTGGTACAGAAGGACCTTACCTACGAGCAGAAGCCAATGAAGATCCTCGACCGAGAAGTTCGAGTTCTAAGGAACAAGACGATCCCTATGATGAAAATCCAATAGAATCGATGCTTAGAACAAGAAGCTACATGGGAAACTGAAGAGTCTATGAAAAGAAGATTTTCGGAGTTGTTCTAGTTGTAAGTACATCGCACCCTTCCTATTTTCGCATAATACAGTTGAGTTTGGGGACCAAATTCTTTTAAGTGGGGGAGGGTGTAGCACCCCCAATACAGCAATAGAGAAATAAAACTTCTTTCTAAAGAATCCTACCTAAAGGCCTTACATAAAGAACCCAACCTCATGAGGGCTATAATATAAATATACAAACCAACATCACTTTATGCCATAAAGAATCATGAAGGCCTTATGTAAAAGAACCAAACCTTTTGAGGACTAGTATAAATGTACAACCCACCACTTTATGCATAGTACGTAGTGAACTTTTCCTAAAGAATCTTACATGAAAGGTCTTGTATAAAGAACTAAACCATAGGAGGACTAGTATATAAATGTACAAGACAACTTTAACACATGGGCACATGGGTAGTACGTAAGTGGGTTTCCACCTTTTCCAAACCAAGAGAATGGGCGCCCCTTACCAGGGCGCCATTCAACAAACTGAAGACTATATGAACAAACGTCATTTCCCTTGGGGCACCATTCCACTATAATATTAATATCTATATATACACCATGAAGGCCAACACGTGAAAGTGGCAGAATTATCTAAAATTAACGCCCTCTTGCAAGGGCGTCATTCTCATGAATAATGACACCCAGACGAATGGACGCCCACATGCAGAGGCGTCATTTACATAAATAGTACCACCTAGATAAATGGACGACCCCTTATAAGGGCATCATTTGATCTGTGTTTCTAGAAGATTACGACACGAACAACCCCATTTAGTTGGCAAAGCACCATGGACAGTAATGATCTAGGATCTTGTTCCCCAACCGGATCCGCAAGGCACTACACCATGCTCTGCGTTTCCTATAACTAATTCCCTCCATAGCACTGGCAGAGGCTACTACCATCATCAGTGCTGCTTGCAGAAGGGAATATTTCCCTTCGTTTCCTCAGAAAACGTGAAGTTTACGTCCTACTGTTGGATCTTTACGGTGGCGGAGAACGTGTGGCGTCATCCTTGGATTTCTATTCTCTCATCTGTACCTTGTAATCACGCCAAAAAGGTAGGTGTTCTCAAGTCCTTGCCTAACTAGTAGCTAAATAGGTTAACGCGACATGCATGCTAAGAGTTAGAATAACTCATCTTCCATGCTATATTATTTGGCTTTATCGTGATTAGGAATGACCAAGTATATACCATGTTACACAGATTTTTAATAGCCTGTTATACCTGTTATATATGGTCTTGTACACAATCTGTTACCATGATTTTATGAGTTTTGAACACAATCTGTTATCATGATTTTATGAGTTTTGAACATATCTTATTACACTAGTTTTACAACCTTAAATAATCATGTCTTAACCCTAGTATATAACCTCTGTTACATGAGATATAGACCTGTTTTTAAAACCCACGAAAGCCAGCTCTCAGGTGAATAGCGCCCCCAGCTAGGGCGCTATTTCTTGAAGAGGTGCCCCAAGCCAGGGTGCCAATTAATTGAAGACACTACATAGTGTCGTCAATTCCATTTCTAGTAATTTCTAATAATTATTAATCAACACATTCAAAAATCGATAACTATTGAACTAAGACATGAAAATTCTGCATGAATATGTTTGTGTGATCCTGACATTTTTCTCTACCTGCCCGTACCCCTACTTCCTAATTCAGAGAACTTTTCCACTGATGAATAGTGAACCACCCAAATGTAAATGGCGCCCCTGACCAAGGCGCCAATTACCAAATTGAAGACTACTTGCGTAGTCGTCAATTAAATGAGGACTACTCAGTAGGGCACCAATTCCATTTTTGGGAAATTAAAAACATAGCATTAGGAAAAAAATTCATATCTATGAAACGAAAACCTAACAATTATACATGAACATGTTTCTGAACTCTCGAGAATTTTCACTACCTGTTCATGTCCTTACTTCCTATTTTTGAGAAACTTTTTTGGAATAAACAGTGCTTTGAATCACAGAACGTACGCACTAGGTGAAAATCACCCAATGTAATTGGCGCCCCAAGCCAGGGCGCCAATTACTTAAATAGCGGCAGCCAGGTCATCTTCAATTAAATGAAGACCCCCTGAGCGGGCGCCAATTCCATATATATATATATATTCTGAAAAAATGAAAATTCTGAAAGGGGGGGTCCTCCCCCAAGCGTCATTTAACTGAAAGGGGGGCTCACCCCCAGGCGCCATTTAACTGAAAACCCCCCTGACCCCAGGGCGCCAATTTAGTAATTACAGCTTGTGATTTTGATCTGTCTCATGATTTGTACATACACAAACCTAATCCATTTTCCTGCATATTATGAGTTCTTGAACTCCATTCCATGAAAATCTACCTTGTGTATATCTTACATGTTTAAACATTGAATAAAACTGCCATTTGAGAGTGTTGGAGCTAAGTGCCATGCGGGGCAATGTGCTATGTTGTGGGAGCCACCTCTTGAGGCCGTACGGCGCAAAGTGTTACACGACAGGGGCCACCTCTTGAGCCTGTAGGGGCCACCTATAGAGTCCTCCATAACCAAAAGACTAGTTAATCTTTGTTAGTAATACTACGTTTCTTAATTTCTTGAAATTCCATATTGGCTATAAATGAGAGTGGATGTCAAAAGTAATACATGAAATGTTGTGCGTATAGGGCCCGATCTTGTCTTGGGAGGAGCACCCGAAGGTACTTGTGCCCATGGGAGCTTATTGACCACGGTGTTTAATATTGCACCGGAGTACTTGCTTGACTTGAGAAACTCCACCATTACTCTCTTTACTTGCTTGACTTGACTTGCGTGGCCCGGATCGGGCAATACTTGACTTGTGGCCCGAGAAAGGGCAAATTACTTGCTTGATTAAAATAGCCAATTCTATTGACATGTACTTGATATTACTTGCTTGAACATGAATTTTACTTGCTCGTACATGAGGTTTACTTGTACATGAGTTCATACTTGTACATGAGTCCGTAGTTGCCCAAAAGTGGCATCTACATCTATAAGTTCTTGAAATGCTACTTGTCAAATACTTGAAATCTTGCGATATTCTCTTTATACATTTTTTGATCTCTTACTTGTTCATCATGCATAGATTTACCTGTATACCTGATTTTCTTACTCGTATATCATGCATAGCCATATTGGTAATACATGTAACCCGTAATTTACTTAAAGATTGCTCGAACTTGAGATGTAATTCCTACTGAGCGATTCGCTCATCCAGTTGCTTCCTAATATTTTCAGGTGATTCGGATAGCGATAAGAATGGGATTGAGACCGAGTGAAAAGTGCTAGAACGCTAATCTCCTACCATTAACTAGTCGCGTCTTTGAATTTAAATTGAGTCCTACCTTGTATTTTTAGTATGTCAGTTTAGTTGTCTAACCCGTTGTTAAGGCATGTAGCCTAGTGTTGGATTTTAAATTTGGAATTTATCATGGACTATCCTTTGGTTAAATCAAATAATTGTCACTTTAGACTTTTGGGATTATCAAATATTATTAGTCTTTTGCGCACTCCGTAATTATGTATGTCAAATTTTATTGCTCTAATGACACGATCTATATAGACGCGTCACGCATCCGAGTACCTTCCGCGCTCGGGACATGACACCTATACTCTCTGCCTCCTCCGAGCACCCTACGGAGTAGAACACTATATAAACCAAGGGAAACCTTCCAAAAAGGTAAGCCTGAGAGCCTAACACCACACCCACTGGTGGAGAGTGATCTCGTGCAGCTCATTCCTTCTCCTACTCTTCTTCCACCTATGCTCTATTGCTTTGCTGACTTTGGCATCGGAGGGTTTTCCCCGAGGTCTTAACCCTGGGCCCCTATGATCCATTTCCTACTTTGCAGATTCATGATCATGGTACCAGTAGCATAGGCTTGCCCAGCATCGTGCGACTCAGGACCTAGTACGAGATCACGCCTTTTCAGAATTCAAGGAATAAGTCATAGGGATGTGACTTCCAGAACCAAAATTTGAGCAAGTTCAAGAATATAACATTCAAGGGGTCATGAAAACATCAGGGTAGTAGCCGGGATAGGCTAAAAACCTAACCAAGGTTGAGGTCTCGCGATGTCACATAAAAAGTCAAGGTTCAAGAAACTAGGCAAGGTAGTAGTCAATAGAGAACCACGGTCATGAGGTAGCGGTCAAGAAATAGTCGTGATCAAAAGAGGGTCCCAAGGGGTCTGCATCGACTCACTAGGAAAGTGCGTCGACTCACAAAATAGGAAAACGAGAACGAGGTCAAGAGAGAGCCGCGGTCTCACAGTAGTGGTCTAGTAAGATCTGCGTCCAGGTCTGGAAAAGCAGTCGAAAGAGGTCATTTCAGTCGACTGAAACAAGGACCAGTCGACTGAAACATGGAAAATCAGTTGACTTGGCTAACATCAGTCAACTGAAACAAGGTTCAGTCGACTGAAAACATAGAAATCAGTTGACCTGGTAGCATCAGTCGACTGATACAAGGTTCAGTTGATTGAAAATAGGACTAGCATGCAGGCCCAAGGAAAGGAGAACATGTTCAGTTGGCCATCCATGACCTGAAGGTTGCGGTTCTCGAAGAGCCGCGGTCTGGACAGAGTTTGGCAGAACTCGGTCACAACCTCGTGCTGCCTTACTCAAAGCCCGGTCGAATCTAGGGGTTCAGGTTTTCAGGGTACAACCTGCTCGGTGTCCTAGTGAGAATCGTAGGCTCGCGGAGTCTTACGGAGCCATTGTGATAGAGGTTCCAGTCTGACAGAAGGAGTATCCGGTGGAGGGTCCCAACTATCCCAAGAAATAAGGTTTAAAAATGGTGGAAAACGGGAGTGATGGTAAGTCATTACCACCGGAGTGGCATGACCCTCAAACAAGACATGCAACTCATTAAAATAACATAGCTAACAAGTCATGGCAACGTAGAAATTCAAGTGTTAACATATCAACCACAATTAATCTACTTTTTCATGAGGGAGCATGGAAAGAGAGTGAGCATCAAGGATCAAGAGAATAGTCTTATTTTAAGATTTAGTCATCATCCATAAATCCTAATATTTAAGTGTGTTTTGTAACATGCTGACCATCTAAACATTAAAAAATTAGAACATGAGACAGGCTGGGTCTGTGATGCAAGCGGATGCTCGTTGTTAAAAACACCGTGCACACAATTTTGAAAATTTCACACTCACACACAATAAAATTAAAAGTTTAAGCGTAGTGACAAGTACGAGTCGATCCCATGAGGAGGTTAGAATTTTAAGGTTGAAAACCATGTATTTTGAAGAGAAAAATTGTGGAATGAATTTTTTTGTGTTAGAATTTAAAATTGCATAAAAGAAAATCTACCTTAAGAAAATTAGAGAGTTTAGAGAGAGAAATATATAGAGAGAAAGGAAGAATAAATAGAGAGAGAGGAGAGATAAAGTGCTAGAGAGAGAAAATAACACCAAACTAATTTTATTGCTAAAAAATTAAACGTTTACAAGATGATAAGAAAAATAAAAATTACAATCCCAAATAAATTCTAACTAAACTAAAAATAAAGAAAATAGGGTGAAGGAATAGCCGAGAATAAAGTAGAAACGTTGTCACCCACACCCTTGGGCCTTGGAGTGTCGCCCAATCTTGGAGAAGACGTCGTCGTGAGAGAGAGCCTTAGAGAGAAAGATAGGAATTTAAAAAGAAAAGAATAATATAAAAATAAAATAGAAGGAGGGAGGTAAATAGGTGGATGTGAGAGTAAAAAAATAAGAATAAAAGAAAAGAAAAACCAAAAATAAATAATGTGTGTGCATGAGTTGAGAAGATAGAGAGAGACATAGTGAAGAGAGAGATCGAGAGAGGGAGAGAGATGACGTGAGAGACGGAGGGGGGGGAACTCGTGGACGATGGCGGACGGTGGCGACCGGTGAAGAAGGGGATGCCGCGGTGGCTGTGGGTGACTAGAAGTAGAGGGACGCCGGCGTGGAGAAGTCGCAGCGGTGACGAAGGGAGACGGGGATGACGAGGAGGGTGGTCACAGGCGAACCGAGAGAGACGGAGAGGACGCGGCCGGTGGTGGTTGTGCAAGGAGAAGACGAGAGAGAGAAGGGAGGTCGGTGAGGAGCAGGGACACACGCCGTGGTGGCTGCAGTGCTATAGAGGCGACGACGCGGTGGGAAAGAGGGAGACCGACAGAGGGAGATGGTGCGACGGCAAGAGAGTGTAGAGAACAGGGTACCGTAGGGAGAGGTGTAGGGAAGAGAGGGCGAACGACGACGCTATCGCTGGCGCGGTGGTGCAGTAAGAGGAAAGAGAGAGAGCTTGGGAGATCGGTGGGGGAGAGAATAGAGAAAGAGAGGCTCGTAGGGGAGAAGAGAGAGGAGACGCCAATAGAGAAGAGGTGCAGGGAGGAGAAGAGGATGGTGCAGGTGAGGGGGAGAATAGGAAGAGAAGAGAAGGGAGACGGGCTGTGTATACAAGGTGAGAGAGGTGAGAGGAGGACGCGGTGGCTGAGGCACCATAGGAGAAGAAGAAATAGGGAGAGAGAGGTCTACGGTGGGGGGAGAGAGGAGGAGAAAGGAGAGGAAAACAGAGTAGGGGAGGAAGAGAGAGAGAGACGAAGCCTATCCTATCTGTTCTAACGGGGAAGAGGAGAAGATGTAGCAGAGGAGCAGCGACCTTTTTTCATGTTGGCTATCCCAGGGGTTTTTATAGGCATGCCCATGTGCAATTATGTGAACCGAGATGATTCCGACTTCATTATTATAAGATTTCCCAAAAGTAGAATATATGTGTATCAACTCTCCTTTGATAGCAGGACTCTCGGCTTGCGTTTAGGGTGTTGTTCTTGCTATTTTCATGCATCCAAAAAATATATTGAAAATCAAATAATCCTGGTAGAGAAATTGATAATATAAGTATGCAATTTTTCTCTATTATGCATTTCAGACTTCACATATTTATTTTATACCCCACAAATTGATTAATTTCATGAAAACTCAAATTTAATGTAAGATTAAAATTAAATATATAAAGTTGCATAATTATATCTATTAAAACCCAAAAAATAGTCTGTGTGACATAAATAAATATATAAAATTAAGTATTTATCACACCCCCAACTTACTCTTTGCTAGTCCCTTAGCAATGTAATCAATTAAAAATTTACGACCAACAAGAGTTTAGAATTATCATACCTCACTTCCAGATCTTCCTTCATAGAATAAACTTTGGATTGGGATTTTGGAAATGTTAAAGCACACTAGCGTTAGATTTGAAAAATAATGCACATAACTTAGAACACACCCAAAGTTCTATAGCACTTGTGCTCGTGAAACTAAATCCACAGCTAGACAATTGCATCCCTCATATTGCTATCTAAGATAGGTGTCTTTCAACTCTGCTCATCCCAGATCAGAACATTGAGTATGGTAGCTTTTACTCTGCCAGCTTTTTTCTTTCATTTTTTTTCTTTCTCAACACATGGTGCTGTACATCCCTTCAACGTTTGATGCGAACCTCGACTCTTGCCTTAGGAGAGGCAGGCCCGGTTATTAGTGTTGTGCCCTTGTGGTTTTGATGATAGAAAACACTATGACACTATGAGTCACCATACATATACTTGAGATGATTGATCGATACTTCTCAAATGAGAATTGATGGGAATTTTGTTTGCTATATGTTGCCTTTATAAAGTCATGTGTTGATGTTAAAACATGCATTTGTCATAACTCTGTATGCACATGAGGCCAGTGCATATGTCCAAGTGTCCGTCTCATGCAAACACATATGATTAAGTCTGCACATAGTTGTGTTTGCCTACATGATTAAGTCTATGCATAGTTGTGTTTATTGCATACAAAATTCATGCATATGCTGATAAAGTCAGTGCAGTGTTACCTCGAGCATAAGGACAACATGCATTGAAAGTCGGTGCATGTTTTAGTCTCATATATAGAAGGTCCAGGTACCTTTTATTTAGGTCTGTGCATAGCACGATATTTGGTAGATAACGTCATTATATGTCTTAGTCTTTTGCACACTCAGGATCGGTGCATTGCATCCATAGTCGGTGCACGTTCTACATCTTTCATATGAGAGTCTGTGCATATCCTGCATTGCATATAGTCAGGGTCTGTGCAAGTATTCGCATGTCACGCCCTGAGCCTTTTATTACAGCGGAAGACTAGCTCGAGGAACGCGAATAGCCGGCATGGTAAGTCTCTTGCAAGCAAGAATAATCAGAGCGCAAGATAATCACACATAAGAATACAATTGCACAATAATTTAATCAAACTCCAACTCTATTTCATTAATAATCAAAATATCCAAATACAATGACTTTTCAACCTTCATTAATCCATCAGACTCAAGGAAAAAGGAAATTACAAAGACTCGATCTAAATAATATTGACTTTCCTAAGTCTTCACTCTCATTTTGATATGACTTTCATTCGCTCTCGGACCTGCTACTTGTATAACTCGAATCCGAATTCATATCACTTCCATCTCCTGAAAAGATTGGAAAATAGGTAATGAGCACACTTGCCCGGTAGGTATCTTTGCATCAACATGAAGGCACTATTAAAGTAATTAACATTTTAGCTCTAAAGAAATAAGGTAAAATCATGCGAATGCGATCAATCATGCGATTAAACCAAAGTAACAAGATGATCATGTAAGATAGTTTGAGCAAGTATGATTTAGCAAGAATATGATATGACCTTTCATGAACAAGAATGTACTAGAAAGTCATGTAACAATCAAGAATGTACTCTTCACTTAGTATCAAGTACTAAATTTCTGTGGAATAACATGTAACAAGCTAGAAAGTCATGCACGTATATATATCGTGTCGTGGATTTTCACTTCACGATGCCGTGGATCTTCACTTATTTATAAAGAAAGTACTCCCAGTGCAATGCGACGCTAGTAACATCATACCCCATGTTTTATAATAATATGTTTCCGACAATCAGTCGAGGGGACTAGCATAAAGCCCTTGAACACAATCAGTGCTCGATCCGCATCTTCAAGTATAAATCAAACTACTTCCACGCATGTAATTAATGTGGCCAAGAATGTACAATTTCAACGATAGGTTCAAGATAAAGTAATCCATCATAAGAATGCTTCTATTTGAATTAAAGAATTTCAATAAACATATTAAAAGTAGGTTATGCCATGAAAATAAATCGGCAGCATAACGGTACATTTCTTAACTTTCATAGTTTAAGATTAAGTATCTTGAACAATATGACAAGTCCTAGACCATCAATAATCCATCTAGGAACTTTGGAATATCAACCCTTGGGTCAAACCTCGGGTTAAATCACTCAAGAACTGTGACGGTCAATTAATGGGCCGTTACATGAACGTGACGGTCTATAATTAGGCCGTTATAATAGATTGAATCCAGAAAGAATAATTGGACTCAGTGAATGTGACGGTTGTATACTGGACCGTTAGATGGGCCTGACAGTCTAGTAATAGGCCGTTATATAGTCAAAACCAGACAACATCGATAGTGCTTTCTAAACCATTGGGCTTTAAAGGTACAACCAACTCGGCGTCCTAGTGGAAATCCTAGGCTCGCGGAGAATTACGGAGGTCTTGAAACCAGATTTCCTAATCTATTGGAAGGAATATCCAATAGAGAGGTCCTCAAGTCCAAGAATATGTTCCTATAGTGCAAAAGTGTAAGCTAATGGTCATATACCGGAATATATGCCATGTACTTAGAGAAATTGACTCTATAGACGGAAAGAATGCGTAACAATGTGAAACCATGATAAAACTCCGTCAATACATCAGTTAAAATCATGGGTTTAATACAAAACTATAGAGTTTTAGCAAGGAAATTAATAGGTACTTTAAAATAACTCAAAAGGGCTTTAAACATGCATGAATCAATTTAAAACTCAAAGTTCGTGAAGATAGGTCAAAACTTAGATAACTAGGTTTATTTATAAGTTACTTTGATTGTTCTTAATTCTGTCTTGAATTTACAGAGCTCAGCACTCCGGCGGTCTAAGATAGGCGCGTCATATAGTTGTGACGATTTATCGTGGAGCCGTCAGAAAACTGTAACGCACTGCTTTTGGTCCGTCAAAGATTTCAGAGAACTCAAGTGTTACAGAGAATGTGACGGCTTATCGTAAGACTACTAGACGACTGTGGCGGTCGATCTATAATCCGTCAGAGCACTGCTGATAGTAAGTAGAATAAGAAGATTCTAAGATTTTAACTCACATCATGTCTGGAAATCATATATAAACTTCTACATGATAGAGCGAAGGTTACGCTAAGATTATGCATGGGTTTTCTGTGAATTGACAAGAAGGTTCCATTTTAACTTAGTTACGGCTAAGAATATGCATGCATGATATACAAGTGCATAGGTTCTAGTAAAACATGAAATTCTCTACATATAAAGTATGAAATCGAGCAATACAAGAGGGCTTTTACTCCTATCATAAAGTTTTTGCCATTCATGAGATAACCTACCTCTTTACTTGGCTTTCAACTTCCAATTTGGGACTGCAAGACACGCCATAGTTCTTCCCTTCATGTGATTTTTTAGCAACTTCACATTGCTCTAACTCCTCAATCTCTTGACCTAAGGACATGAAATTTTGAGGGTAAGAAGGTGAAACTAAGGGAAACAGAAAGTTCTAAAGACACTTAGACTAATTACCTCATTTTGGTGCTCTAATCTCCTGATCTTCAGTAGACTTCCGTTCAGGTTCTTGGGTTGCTATGGTCAAACCAGCAACTTTGGAAGCTTCAAATTCCTTGTGTAGTTGATCTCCTTGCACGAAATTTTGAGGAAGATTAGTCATATGTATAAGGAATAAAAAGTTCTAAAGAACTTACCCAAAATATTATCTCCTTACCTTAGTTCCACGCGAGCCAATGTAGGGGTCATGCAGGTCAAAACTAAGGTCTATTTATAGGTTCTAGCTAAGGTTTTATGGATTAGATTGATTCTAGAGTCCTTGTTAAAGCTTAGATCGACTTCTGAGAGTCCTTAACACGTTTACTAGTCCTCCCATCTCGATCCCTAAGAGATAGACTAGCAAAAATCTAATCTTTTTGCTTGTTCTTCACTTCACGGAACTGACAGAGCGTAACGGTCGTATCTTGGCGCGTTACGTGCCTGTGGCGGTCGCACGATAGACCGCTACATCCGCTGTGCGCAGAATTTAACTTAATTCAAACCTTTTCATTTGTTTTATCCACATAATTATCTATAAAATGGTGTTTATCCTTAAAATTTGTGAATAGGCTAAATAACCTTCTAGAATATGGGCCAAACTTAATGGGCTTGGTCCTTAAACCATTTGGGTTTTATTTATCAAAGCTTGATTAATTATTCAACATACTTGGGCCTTATAATCAATTTAAGTTTTATAATTCCTAATAAATTCCAGAAAATTTTAAAATAATCCAAAATTTATTAATATAAATTTTGGGGCACTACACCCTCCCCCACTTAGAAGAATTTGGTCCCCAAATTCAAATACATGGATTATAGGGAGAGTGTACTTACAGTTGAATAGTTCTGGGAATCTTTTCCGCATGACTTCTTCTGTTTCCCAGGATGCTTCGGACGGCCATGATTTCATTCATTGAATTTTGACCATAGGAATTGCTTTATTCCTTAGTTGACGCACTTCCCGTTCCAGAATCTTTATTAGTGTTTGCTCGTACGTCATATCCTTCTGAATCTCTAAATTATCGTAAGTGATAACATGGTAAGGATCATATACATACTTTTTTAGAATAGAGACGTGAAATACGTCATGAACTCCTGCTAATTGTGGAGGTAAAGCTAATTTATAAGCCACTTCACCGACCCCTTCAAGAATTTCAAATGGGCCAATGAATCTTGGAGTTAGCTTGCCTTTGATGCCAAATCTTCGAATACCACGACCCGGAGAAACCTTCAGATACACATGATCTCCTACTTGAAACTCCAAGTCGCGCCTTCGATTATCAGCTTAAGATTTTTGCCTATCTTGTGCAATCTGCAATCTTTCTTGAATGAGCTTGATTTTCTCTGAAGAATCCCTGGTAATGTCGGGACCTAGAATTTGCCTTTCCCCTATTTCATTCCAACATATCGGTGATCTACCAGCCTTTTCCATATAAAGCTTCAAAAGGTGCCATTTGTATGCTGGCCTGATAACTGTTGTTATATGGAAATTCTACCAGAGGCAAGTGATCATGCCAACTTCCTCCGAAATCAATAGCACAAGCCCTGAGCATATCTTCCACCACTTGATTCGTTCTTTCTGTTTGACCATCAGTTTGTGGATGGAATGCCGTGCTAAAGTTCAGTCTGGTCCCTAGTGAATGTTGTAAACCCTTCCAGAATTACGATGTGAATTAGATATGATAGTGATAGGGACACCATGTAGCTTGACAATTTCCTTCATGTATAAGGTTGCTAGAATATCCACAGACCATCGACTTTTGATTGGTATAAAATGTGCAGATTTAGTCAATCGGTCTATGATTACCCATATGCCATCGTGTCCACCTCTTATCTTTGGTAAACCCATAATAAAATCCATTCCTATACTTTCCCATTTCCATGCTGGAATATCTAAGGGATGTAATTTACCTGCGGGTCGAAAATGTTCTACCTTTACTTGTTGACAAGTGAGACAGCGGGACACGAAATCAGCTATTTCCCTCTTCATATTGGGCCACCAGAAATTTCTTTTGAGATCTTGATACATTTTTGTACCACCTGGATGAATGGTGTACTTGGATTTATGTGCTTTCTTTAGGATCAGTTTCTTCGTATCCTCATGATCTGGTACACACACTCGGCCCTTAAATAGCAATCTTCCGTCATTGAAAATAGAAAAATCTGGCCTTTGTTCTATGTTGGCTTTAATCTCCAGTAATACAGGATCATCATTTTGCAGCTTAACCAGATCTTCTATTAGTGTAGGTTGAGCTTGAATATTAGCTATGAAACAATCCTCTTCCTTTATGTCAATGTCTAAGTTCAACTGAGCAAATTGAGGAATAAGATTAGTCATACTAATCATGAGACTTGATAGCTTTCCCATTGGTTTTCTGCTGAGTGCATCTGCTACGGCATTAGCCTTGCCAGGATGATATTGAATAGCAAAATCAAAGTTTTTGAGATATTTTAACCATCTCCTCTGCCTCATATTTAACTCCTCTTGAGAGAATAAGTATTTCAAACTTTTGTGGTCCGAGTAGACCGTGAATTTCTCTCCATAGAGATAATGACGCCAAATTTTTAAGGCGAAAATGACAGCAGCCAATTCCAAATCATGAACAGGGTAATTTTCCTCGTGACATTTCAATTGTCTTGAAGAATAACATATTACCTTTCCATTCTACATGAGGACGCACCCTAAGCCAATGCCAGATGCATCCGTATATACTTCAAATCCACCACCTTCCACTGGTAGCGTTATAATAGGAGCTGTAGTAAGATGATTCTTAAGAGTTTGAAAACTCTTTTCACATTCCTTTGACCAGACGAAAGGGTTTTCTTTTCTCGTGAGTCTAGTTAAAGGAACAGCAATTTTTGAGAAGTCCTTAATGAACCTCCTATAATAACCAGCTAGACCGAGAAAGCTTCTTACTTCTGATACAGTCGTAGGCCGGCTCCAGTTTCTAACAGCTTCTACTTTAGAAGGATCCACAGCGATACCTTCTTTTGAAATAATGTGGCCTAGGAATGAAACTTCCTTGAGCCAAAATTCACACTTGTTAAGCTTGGCATAGAGTTTATGTTCTCTAAGTGTTTGCAAAGCTATCCTCAGATGTTCTTCATGCTCCTCTTTTATCTTGGAATATATTAGGATGTCATCAATGAAGACAACGATGAATTGGTCTAGATATGGCTGGAAAACATTGTTCATAAGTTGTATAAATACTACTGGGGCATTTGTCAACCCGAACGGCATTACCACGAATTCATAGTGGCCATAACGACTTCGAAAAGCCGATTTATAAATGTCTTCTTCTTTAATTCTAACCTGATGATAACCTGACTTGAGGTCTATCTTGGAGAAATACTCTGCTCCTGAAAGCTGATCGAAGAGCTCATCAATACGCGCAATGAATACTTATTTTTGATTGTGAGTTGCTTCAGTCACCGGTAGTCTATACACAGCCTGAGAGAGCCATCCTTCTTCTTGACAAAAAAAACCGGCGCACCCCAGGGGGATGTGCTAGGTCTGATGAAACCCTTGTCCAGTAGTTCCTCCAACTGCCTTTTTAGTTCCTTCAGTTCTGTGGGGGACATCCTGTAAGGGGCTATAGAAACAGGTGCTGCTCCTAAAATGAGTTCGATGGTGAAGTTTACTTCCCTCTCGGGTGGTAAACTGGGTAATTCGGATGGGAACACATCTGGAAACTAATTTACAATAGGGATGTCTGCTATGATGATTTCTTTGGACTCGGTAACAAGGACAGAAGCAAGAAAAGCTTCACATCCTTGCGAGATAAGTTTGCAAGCGTGTAGAGAAGATATGATAGTGGGATGTTTCCTATACTTGATGCCAAGGAAAGAAAATCTTGGAAGACCGAGTTTTCGAAAGGATATAATCCTATTTCGACAGTTAATATCAGCATCGTGATCTATAAGCCAATCTACCCCTAAAATGGCATCATAACCTTTCATGTCAAGGCATACTAAATTTGCGGGGAGATTGTGATCTTCCACTATTACCTCACTATCAGGATAATACTCGGTAAGTTTTGTTTCAGATCCTAAAGGTGTAGTAATAGCAAGATCTGAAGGTAAGGGAACTGATGCAATTGGTAATATTTTTGCAAAATTAGTGGAGATAAAAGAATGAGAGGCACCAGTATCAAATAGCACAAATACAGGATGAGAACAAATTTGAAGAGTACCTTCCATAAGTCCACCATCCTTGGGTGCTTCTTCTTCTTCTAGAACAGCATTGAGGCGAGCTTGCCTCTTACGTCCTCAATCAGATGATTGATCCTTCATAAGGGGTCAATCTGGCATACGATGCTCCCTGCTTCCACAATGTAGACACACACCAAGGCGCTTCCAACATTCTTCAGCCGAATGACCGAACTTCTCGCAAAATGTGCAAGCCGCCATGACTTGCTCCTTCTCCTCTTTGGCTTGCTTGTTCTTCTGGGAACTTCCACCATTCCCGCTCCTGGATCTTTTCTTGCTATCACGACTTTTGTAAGGTTCCGTGATGCTAAATTTCTCCTTCTTATAACGCTGATCAGATCTTCAGCTGGACTCTTCTCCCTTTCCTTTCAATTTCTCGACCTTCTCTAAGGTCCTTTCACATAAATACGCCCGCTGAACCATCTCCGCATAGGTACAGATGTTTTGGGTCCCGAGCTGCTGAATGAAACCTGGTCGTAACCCGTCCATAAACTGATTGGCCTTCAATAAATTGGTACTGATTAAATGCGGTGCATAGGGTGCTAGCCTGGAGAATTGAAGTTCATACTCCGCGACTGTCATCATTCCCTGACGAAGAAAGGCGAACTCCATAGCCTTTCTTTCTTTAGCATGCTCAGAAAAGTACTTAGCACGGAATAGAGTGAGAAAACCATCCCATGTATGAGATGCATCAGCCGGAGGTGTAGGCACTGATTTCCACCATGTGCGTGCATCTTTATTGAGTTGAAAGCTTGCAAGACGCACTTTTTCTTGATCCGTGCATTGGATAACATCAAATATACGATTCATCTCATCTATCCAGTTTTCTACCTCATCCGGATTAGAAGAACCGTAGAAACATGGAGGGTTTAAGCTCTGAAAATTGTGATGCAAATCACCAGCCCTCGCCCCTGCGCCTATCTGGGCCATAGTTTGTAACGCCTGAGTAAGGCCGGCAACCGTTTGTTGTATGCCACCCCAATCTACGCGATGTGCCATTGTAATAATGAGGTACCTGAGAGAAATAACAAATTGTTAATTCTCATGGAATTAGAAAGAGGTTAATCTTAAAACTAATTAACTATCCTTTCCCGGGCTCTACCCAATTCTCACATAGGTGAGGAAATTTCTTCCTTAGTTTATAGGTAGGGGTCCTTAAATCTTGGACTTATCCTATAACATGACTCTTTTTCCTAAGTCCTGAGACTTAGGCTCTGATACAAACTTAATTGTCACGTCCCGAGCCTTTTATTACAGTGAAAGACTAGCTCGAGGAACGCGAACAGCCGGCATGGTAAGCCTCTTACAAGCAAGAATGATCAGAGCGCAAGACAATCACACATAAGAATGTAATTGTACAATAATTTAATCAAACTCCAACTCTATTTCATTAATAATCAAAATATCCAAATACAATGACTTTTCAACCTTCATTAATCCATCAGACACAAGGAAAAAGGAAATTATAAAGACTCGATCTAAACAATATTGACTTTCCTAAGTCTTCACTCTCATTTTGATATGACTTTCATTCGCTCTCGGACCCGCTACTTGTATAACTCGAATCCGAATTCATATCACTTCCATCTCCTGAAAAGATTAGAAAATAGGTAATGAGCACACTTACCTAGTAGGTATCTTCGCATCAACATGAAGGCACTATTAAAGTAATTAGCATTTTAGCTCTAACGAAATAAGGTAAAATCATGCGAATGCGATCAATCATGCGATTAAACCAAAGTAACAATATGATCATGTAAGACAGTTTGAGGAAGTATGATTTAGCAAGAATATGATATGACCTTTCATGAACAAGAATGTACTAGAAAGTCATGTAACAATCAAGAATGTACTCTTCACTTAGTATCAAGTACTTCATGAATTTCTGTGGAATAACATGTAACAAGTTAGAAAGTTATGCACGTATATATATCATGTCATGGATTTTCACTTCACGATGCCGTGGATCTTCACTTATTTATAAAGAAAGTACTCCCAGCACAATGCGACGCTAGTAGCATCATACCCCATGTTTTATAATAATATGTTTCTAACAATCAGTCGAGGGGACTAGTATAAAGCGCTTGAACACAATCAGTGCTCGATCCGCATCTTCAAGTATAAATCAAGCTACTTCCACGCATGTAATTAATGTGGCCAAGAATGTACAATTTCAATGATAGGTTCAAGATAAACTAATCCATCATAAGAATGCTTCTATTTGAATTAAAGAATTTCAATAAACATATTAAAACTAGGTTATGCCATGAAAATAAATCGGCAGCATAACGGTACATTTCTTAACTTTCATAGTTTAAGATTAAGTATCTTGAACAATATGACAAGTCCTAGACCATCAATAATCCATCTAAGAACTTTGGAATATCAACCCTTGGGTCAAACCTCGGGTTAAATCACTCAAGAACTGTGACGGTCAATTAATGGGCCATTACATGAACGTGACGGTCTATAATTGGGCCGTTATAATAGATTGAATCTAGAAAGAATAATTAGACTCAGTGAATGTGACGGTTGTATACTGGACCGTTAGATGGGCCTGACGGTCTAGTAATAGGCCGTTACATAGTCAAAACCAGACAACATCGATAGTGCTTTCTAAACCATTGGGCTTTAAAGGTACAACCAACTCGACGTCCTAGTGAGAATCCCAGGCTCGCGGAGAATTACGGAGGTCTTGAAACTAGATTTCCTAATCCATTGGAAGGAATATCCAATAGAGAGGTCCTCAAGTCCAAGAATATGTTCCTATAGTGCAAAAGTGTAAGCTAATGGTCATATACCAGAATATATGCCATGTACTTAGAGAAATTGACTCTATAGATGGAAAGAATGCGTAACAATGTGAAACCATGATAAAACTCCGTCAATACATCAGTTAAAATCATGGGTTTAATACAAAACTATAGAGTTTTAGCAATGAAATTACCATGTACTTTAAAATAACTCAAAAGGGCTTTAAACATGCATGAATCAATTTAAAACTCAAACTTCGTGAAGATAGGTCAAAACTTAGATAACTAGGTTTATTTATAAGTTACTTTGATTGTTTTCAATTCTGTCTCAAATTCACAGAGCTCAGCACTCTGGCGGTCTAAGACAGGCGCGTCATATAGTTGTGACGGTTTATCGTGGAGCCGTTAGAAAACTGTGATGCACTACTTTTGGTCCGTCAGAGATTTCAGAGAACTCAAGTGTTACAGAGAATGTGACGGCTTATCGTAAGACCGCTAGACAACTGTGGCAGTCGATCTATAATCCGTCAGAGCACTGCTGATAGTAAATAGAATAAGAAGATTCTAAGGTTTTAACTCACATCATGTCTGGAAATCATATATAAACCTCTACATGATAGAGCGAAGGTTACGTTAACAATATGCATGGGTTTTCTGTGAATTGACAAGAAGGTTCCATTTTAACTTAGTTACAGCTAAGAATATGCATGCATGATATACAAGTGCATAGGTTCTAGTAAAACATGAAATTTTCTACATATAAAGCATGAAATCGAGCAATACAAGAGAGCTTTTACTCCTATCATAAAGTTCTTGCCATTCATGAGATAAGCTACCTCTTTACTGGGCTTTCAACTTCCAATTTGGGACTGCAAGACACGCCCTAGTTCTTCCCTTCCTGTGATTTTTCAGCAACTTCACGTTGCTCTAACTCCTCAATCTCTTGACCTAAGGGCGTGAAATTTTGAGGGTAAGAAGGTGAAACTAAGGGGAACAGAAAGTTCTAAAGACACTTAGACTAATTACCTCGTTTTGGTGCTCTAATCTCCTGATCTTTAGTAGACTTTCGTTCAGGTTCCTGGGTTGCTATGGTCGAACCAGCAACTTTGGAAGCTTCAAACTCCTTGTGTAGTTGATCTCCTAGCACAAAATTTTGAGGAATATTAGTCCTATGTATAAGGAACAAAAAGTTCTAAAGAACTTACCCGACTATCTCCTTACGTTAGTTCCACGCAAGCCAATGTAGGGGGCGCGTAGGTCAAAACTAAGGTCTATTTATAGGTTCTAGCTAGGGTTTGTGGATTATAGTGATTCTAGAGTCCTTGTTAAAGTTTAGATCGACTTCTGAGAGCTCTTAACACGTTTACTAGTCCTCCCATATCAATCCCTAAGAGATAGACAAGCAAAAATCTAATCTTTTTACTTGTTCTTCACTTCATGGAACTGACAGAGCGTAACGGTCGTATCTTGGCGCGTTACGTGCCTATGGCGGTCGCACGATAGACCGCTACATCCGCTATGCATAGAATTCAACTTAATTCAAACTTTTTCATTTGTTTTATCCACATAATTATCTATAAAAGGGTGTTTATCCTTAAAATTCGAGAATAGGTTAAATAACCTTCTAGAATATGGGCCAAACTTAATGGGCTTGGTCCTTAAACCATTTGGGTTTTATTTATCAAAGCTTGATTAATTATTCAACATACTTGGGCCTTATAATCAATTTAAGTTTTATAATTCCTAAGAAATTCCAGAAAATTTTAAAATAAACCAGAATTTATTAATATAAATTTTGGGGCACTACATCGCACATGCTCATAACTGAGTCTGTGCAACTCTCATCTTTTGCACGAACAAAGTCTGTGCAAGGTTTCTCACAGCACATTTAGTCAGTACAGTGTTTGTGCTTCACATACATGTAGTATGTGCACTTTGTAGTCTTGTGCTGGAATCATGTCTGTGTATTTGTTTGATGCGTGTACTTTAAGTCCGTGCACATATAATCAATTGCTATGTTGAGTCTGTGCACCTTCTACCTTATGCATATAGGCATGTGCATATATGCTTACTAAGTATGTGCAGGATTTAGTCTACACTTAGCTGAGTCGGTGCACTTCTGCTCTATGCATGTGCATCTCCCTGTAGCCGTGTCGGTGCAACTCTCGCACTATTGCACGCAATCAAGTCGGAGTCAGTGCACTCCTCATATGTTTAGCTTGGCTCATGTTTCAAGTTGGTGCAATGCACTGTAGCGCACGTAGTCTGTACACATGACTGCAGCGTTAGCGCATGTAGTCGAAGTCTGTGCACATGACCGCAGCGTGCATGTTAAACTCGATGCACACTTGGCGTGTGCGAGACCAAACTTGGTGCAAGTTGCATTTCATGCATTCACATGGTCGGTGCAAGTCTAACTTCTGCTATCTAACTCAGTGCAACTCTCGTTGCTGCGAGCATATATGTCAGTACATCACTTCATGTTCACTTCACAAGTTGGTGCACTTCCTGCTTATGAACACACAAAGTCTGTGCACATGCTTGCTGTGTGAACAAGTTGAGTCTGTGCATATGTGATCTTATGCAATATTGAGTCTATGCATGCCTGCTTTTATACCTTATCAAGCCGGTGCAACATTCATACCTATTTAACTGTTATATGTTCTAACATATTACTAGGACAACTGTTCGTGACCTTAAGGAGGGCACGTGATCCAAGGTGGATCGTCCCTGAAAAGAGCTGCCACGTGGAAAGCTACAGTGCTCAGATTATGACATGTGGCTAAGGGTTTCCAGAAGCCTCTTGGCGGGAGTGTTCCCTCCACATGCCCAGTGTGTGAGCCTGTGGGTCCAAGACTGAAGCCATAAAGACACCTCTTCTGCAATCAGATGAAAAAGACATCACGAAGAGAAGAGAAGGAAAGCATAGCTGAAGAGAGACGAAAAAGAGAGAGATCAGAGACAGTCTGAAAGAGGAGCACGAAAGCAGTGAGAAGAAGAAGAAGAGTTCAACAGTTTGTGAGGAAGAGGAAGAAAGAGTGAGAGAGAGTTCGTGAAAGGAAGGTGAAGCTGATTGAAGACCTGATCAACTGGACTTTGGATCAGATCCAAGCCAGTCAGCTCTTGCAAGAGCCACATCTGTTTTAAGATCATTTCCAACTTTTCGGTGCTGTGATTTTCTATCTTTTGTTTTGTTTTAAACCTTTGTTTTAAGCTGTAAGTCAGCAGAGCAAGCTGTGTCGCTCAATGGTTGCAGAGGATCGGTTCCTCTGGTCGGCTAAGTTGTATTGCCCAGCAGTCAAGTTGTCTGTCAGCGGTTGTTGGCAAGCTGTGAGGCCCAGTAGTTAAGCTGTGTATCAGCGGGAATCCACACTCTGGTTTGAGTGTGGGGTGGACGTAGGTCTGGAGGACCGAACCACCTAAAAAATCTTCTATCCATCGTGATTTGATTGCCTTGTCTGATTCGCTAGATGTATGCTTAGGATCGTTCTCTATTTCCCCATCTAGTGGGCTTTTGGTTTGCACACCGTACATTTGACTCTGATTTTGAGAGAGTCACTTTGAAGTGTTGATCATTACTCCTAGAGAGTGTCAAATTCACTCAAGTCATCTAAGAGTCTAAGTTGCATTTGATTGCTTGATTGGGTTCGGTCAATAGCATAGGTCTTCTTTGGAGTATGCATTCTTGCAGCTCAACTGTTTGATCAAGAGAATCATTGTTCACCCTATCTTGTGAAGCTTGACTAGTTTTAATTCCGCATTGGTGTCTAGTTACAGCTTTTAATTGGGCAATTTTTTAAAAGGGGATTCATTCACCCCCCTCTGAATTCGGGCCTAGCACCCCAACAATTGGTATCAGAGCGAGGTCGTTGTGTAATCGGATCCAACAATCCGCAGCAGATCCTATAGCTTCCTTGGTGCAGTTCAGAGTGGTTCTTGTCTGTTTATGTTCGATGATTTGTTTTGCTGATTTGGTGTCGTGCTTTGTTGCTATTTGACTTCGGTGCATTTCCCATACTTTCCCCTTAGATCTACTTGGTCAGTCATTCTTCGATGGCTCATCCGCCGATCTTCAGAGGTAATGATGTCGATCTATGGCTGGAGAACGTGCATCGGTATGTAATATCTACCGATCCTGATCTTTCGAAGGTAATGGTTCACAGTCCACACAAATTATCAAAAGATAAATCTAAATCGACTAATAAGGATAGATTGTGTAGCAACCCTAATAAATGAATAATTGAAATGAATTAAAACATATATATTACAGAAGTAATATATATATAAAAGGAATAGGGTTAATTGGACGAAATAAAACAAATTAAAAATAACGCCTCTTATTAAGGCGTTAATTTATAAAGAAACGCCTCTACCCATGGCGTGAATAAGGAAAGGACGCCCACACCTACGGTCGTCAGTTCTCACGCGACCAAATGGGTAAGTAAAAGAAACGCCTCTATCTTGGGCGTGTTTTAAAACAAGAAACGCCCTTTTTCAAGGTGCTTTTTAAGAAACGCCCTTATGCAAGGCGTTAATTCAAGAATACACGCCCTGACCTAAGGCGTTAATTCAGTTCGTGAACCGTTCGAACCCAGAGCTTATCCAAGGAAAGATTAACCTAATCTAGTAAGTGTCTATTAAAGTAAGGACTCTACTAAGGATATATTACCCTCAATCAAACACTACTCTTGTTAGGACTTCCAAAATCCTATAAATAACATGTTCGATCGAACCCTAAAACCCATTTGATCGAACGTCTGCTGCTAGGTACGTGAAGAAAAAACGGTTCCTCTATTCTTTTATTTTTCTGCTTCTATTACATGAAGAACTAATGTTCTTCATCTGATTCTGTTATAGGTCTGTAAGGTGGCGTACGTGAAAGAACAAGGTATGTTCTTCACCATATACCTGTGAAGATTGATTTCATATCTTCATATTCCTTCCTCTCTTTTCCTACAGGTTGATTGAAGGCTATCATCTCCGTCATATTCATCAAATCTTCCTTCTTCCTGTCCAAGGTGTTCTTCTCAAGTTATTCACCGGTCATCTCCAAATCTATTTTTAAGGTAGGATTTTCTCAAGATACTGTAGCCCAAATAAAATTAGTGAAAGATATTATATAAGCATGGCATGCATACGGTCTATATATATATGGTTTCGGTGTGTTTTCTGAATTGTTTGAAAGAAACGCCCTGGAATAGGGCGCTATTTTAAAATAAACGACCATAACAGCGGTCGTCAATTTATTAAGAAACGTCCTGTACACAGGCGTTAATTTTACGAGATCATGACTTAAGCATGTTAAGAACGGATTATATATGAAACCTTGATTATTAATGCATGATCCTGTCTCCAAATCTAATGTCCTGCAATTTCTTGAATTCACGGCCTGTACAAGGTCGTTTTCCACGTATTAACGCCTCATCAGAGGGCGTGACTTTAAAGTAACGCCCCTTGCTTAGGCGCGTATTATCCAGAGTCCTGGTATGTTCTGAAACATAGAGTTAAGCCAGTAACGCCCCTTCCCAGGGCGTGTCTTATATAAGTCCTGCAACTTATTTATATTCTGTCAAATCCGTAATTCATGAGACGCCTGCAGCAGCAGTCGTCAAATATGAAGAAACGACCCTGTCCAGGGCGCTTTTTAGATAGAGTATCGAAATAATGAAATTCTGCGAAACGGAACATATATAAACGCCCTGATACTAGGCGTTAGTTACTTGAAAAACGCCCCAGACAAGGGCGTGTTTTTCATAAATTAATGAGATTATTGAAAATTCTGTAAAATAGAAATATGTAAACGCCCCTATGTTAGGCGTTAATTACTTGAGAAACGACTTGACCTAAGTCGTTATTTTACTATAAACTGATTTTCATCTGATTTGCTAACCGATGGTTTTATATATATCATAATATATATATCGGCACTATTCTCCACTCCGTGAGTATAGTCCCATGTTTTCATGTTGATTTACCGATCACACTCAACTCTCATTGACATACAAGCTCTCCATTGGACATTCCGTTCCTTTGGACTAGCGAGTTAGTCATAGAGACCTCCGTAAGACTCCTCGTAGCCTTGGATTCCCTCAAGGCCGACTGAGCTGGTTGTACCCTAAAAACCCATTACACGATCCTTGCCATGTCAATCTAAAGAAACATGGTATACCGGCCCTTATGATTATACAAAGAGTATATCATAAGCAATTCTTGATGGGATGATGATATCATGCCATATCGTGTCATTCTTGTAAACCCCAATTCTATGATAAGAATGAGGGTATCTTGCTTGATCTAATGTTCATGTGGACCTCAATTCTATATAAAGAATGTCCATATTGATTTGTCATGGTACCTAAGTTAAGGGAACCATATTCTACCTGGTTTTATCGAACTCGTGATTATATCATTATTATCGCCAATCTATGTCCTTTGTCATATTTTGGACTCTATTCTATCAAAGTTGTCATACGTATCTACAAGCTTGATTATTGAAATTCTATATTGGCTATATAAACAAGAGTGGATGTCAAAACACATGATAAATGCCTGCGCATATAGGGCCCGATCTGGTCCTGGGAGGAGCACCCGAAAGTACTTGTGCCCATGGGAGTTAAAATGATAAGGTATCTGGCATTATACCGAGTACTTGACTTGCTTGATTGGACATTCCACACACATCTTGTACTTGACTCGTACTTGACATGAAATGAAATGCGTGGCCCGAAAAAGGGTAATTTACTTGCTTGATACATGATAGCCAAAGTTCTTGACATGACTTGTTAAATGTACTTGCTTGAATATCTCGAATAAACTTGTTATCTTGTTGGAAGTTCATGACTAAGTTCATCTTATTTTCTTGATATTACATTCTCTCTATCTTGTCGTTTCATGCGAGCATGCATAGCTTTATTGCATCCATGAAAATGTAATTACTTAAACCACTTGCTAGTACTTGAGATATAATTTCCTCCTGAGCGTTCGCTCATTCCGTTTGTCCCTTTTTACTTTTCAGGTAAGTCCGACGACGATGGAAGTCAATCGGATGGGAATGGTCAAGAGTGAAAGTGATAGAGCTTCTACAAGTGTCGTCTAGTCTTTTCCATAGTTTCTTGAGTCAACTATGTATTCTTTTCCTTTTATTTAACAGAGTATTGGATTTGTAATAGTCTATCCCTTATAAAATAAAGGATTGGGTTATCTTGCTATTTTGCGCATCTCTGTCTTTGTGTCGAATACACGACCACTCTGATTGACATGATTGATATAGACACGTCGCGCATCTCCGGGTATCTTCCGCGCTCGGGGCGTGACAGTCTTTGTGGTATCAGAGCCTAAGGTATTCAATTCCTAGGAAACCCAAGTCCAAGGATAGGTTTCAAAACCTTTAACCAAGTGAGAGGGGGTAGAACCAAGGGTTAAATGATCAATGAGTCCTTTATAAGATCATAGTGATATAATACTAACATAGCTATTGTAATTGTAGGATAATGGCTGCCGAACGTGCTCAATGGCGCAACATGCAGCGTACCCTTCAAGGGATGACCCAAGTGCTACAACAGGTAGCACAAGGTGGTGCTCCACGAGCTGGAAGCTTACACCAAGCATTCAAGAATATGAATCCCCCGAAGTTCATGGGATCGACCGATCCAGACGATGCCGAGCATTGGGTTCGGGAGATTGAACGTATATTCCGTGTCATGCAATGCACGGATCAGGACAAAGTCTTATTAGCTACTTTCCAGTTAGAAAAGGATGCTAGATGCTGGTGGGAGTCGATTGAAGCTACTATTGACCCAACTCAAGTTACATGGGGTGAATTCGTTGAATATTTCAACGCCAAATATTTCTCTGATAGGGTCCAGGAAAAGAAGGCCGCCGAATTTGCCGCATTAAAGCAAAGATCTTTGTCGGTGGCTGATTATGAAGCACAGTTCTCTAGACTGTCTAGATATGCTAAGCATTTAATTAGCACGGAAAAGATGAAAGCCCGTAGATTTCTTAATGGGCTTAGGCCCCACTACATTACTCAACTGGCGCCTATGGATATTCAAGTTTATACTGAAATAGTGCGCCGAGCTCAGTTGCTTGAAGATGCCACGGAACTATCTGATAGGATCCGTGGGAAAGACAAAAAGGAGCAAGTCACAAGTTCGGGTTCTTTTAAACCCAACTTTAAGAAGAGGCCCAATAATGGAGGTTCTTCCTCTCAAGATCAGAAGTACAAGAAATCCAAGCCTTTCTCTATCACCACTACCCCTTCAAACGTAGTATGCAAGCATTGTGACAAGGCTGGTCACAAAACAGAAGAATGCTGGAGGAAATTAGGAGCATGTCTCCGTTGTGGGAGTCGTGAACATCGGATTCCCGATTGTCCATTAATGAATGACCAAGACGGTGAGGGTAAACGCCCAGTGACAAGGAACGCGCGTCTTCATGCAATCCAAGAGACCGAACCAGAAGAAGAAGGCGGATTGGTGGAAGGTACATTAAAAATTTGTTCCAAATATGCACATGTCTTATTTGATACGGGTGCATCGCATTCCATTATTTCCAAGAAGTTTGCTGACCCATTACCTCTAGAACCAGAATGGATGAAAATAGTGTTGTCTACTCCTCTCGGAAACGAGACGGATATCACGCATCATTACCAAAACTGTGAGGTGTTGGTTCGAGGAAAGAATTTTCCTATTGATCTTATCTGCTTAGATCTAAAAGAATATGATGTTATACTAGGAGCAGATTGGTTATCTAAGTACCAGGCAACGGTTGATTGCCGTAATAGCAAGATTGTTTTCAAAGAATTTCCGGAACTGACTTATACTAGTCCTAAGAGTCGAAGCAAATCCCCTCTTATTTCGGCTCTTCGAGCAAGCAAGCTCGTCAAGAAAGGATGTGTATCCTTCTTTGCTTTTGTCACTATTAAAGAAGCTAAAGAAACCGAGATAGAGGACATTCAGGTAGTGCGAGAATTCCCAGACGTATTTCCGGAAGAATTGCCGGGATTACCCCCGCGAAGAGATGTGGCCTTTACCATCGACTTAGTCCCTGGTGCTGGTCCGGTTTCAAAGGCACCATATAGAATGTCCCCTGCTGAACTCAAGGAGTTGAAGGAGCAGTTGATGGAACTAATCCGAAAAGGGTTTATTAGACCAAGTACTTCCCCGTGGGGAGCACCAGTCTTATTTGTAAAGAAGAAGGATGGATCCATGAGATTGTGTATCGACTATCGACAGTTGAATTATCTCACTATCAAGAACAAGTATCCACTGCCGAGAATCGATGAATTGTTTGATCAGATTTCAGGATCCAAATATTTCTCCAAGATTGATCTCCGGTTGGGGTATCATCAATTAAGGATCAAGGATGATGACATTCACAAGACCGCATTCAGAAGCAGGTATGGCCATTACGAATTTGTTGTTATGCCTTTTGGACTAACAAATGCCCCTGCTGCCTTTATGCAGTTAATGAATAGCATATTCAGGCCTTACTTGGATCAATTCATAGTAGTCTTCATCGATGATATATTGATATATTCTAAGACTAAGGAAGAACATGAAGAGCATTTGAGGATTGCATTGCAAGTCTTGAGGACAAATCAATTATATGCTAAACTCAGCAAATGCGAGTTCTGGCTTGAAGAAGTGGCTTTTCTCGGACATGTCATATCCAAGGACGGTTTATCTGTGGATCCGTCAAAAGTTGAAGCTGTGAGAAACTGGGAGAGACCCACTAATGCAAGCGAGATCAGAAGTTTCTTAGGTCTTGCAGGCTATTATCGGCGATTTATCAAAGATTTCTCTAAGATCGCCGTACCACTTACAAGATTAACTCGTAAGGAGATCCGATATGAATGGAGTGAGGAATGTGAAAGCAGTTTCCAAACTCTCAAGGATCATCTCACCACAGCTCCAGTCTTAGCCCTACCAATTGAAGGAGAGAAATTCGAGGTCTACACTGATGCTTCTGGCATTGGCCTCGGATGCGTTCTAATGCAACATGGGAAGGTCATAGCATATTCTTCTCGTCAACTGAAGAAGCATGAGGAGAATTACCCCGTCCATGACTTGGAATTGGCCGCGGTAGTATTTGCCCTAAAGATATGGAGACACTATCTCTATGGGGTACAGTTTACTGTATACTCCGATCACAAAAGTCTCAAATATCTATTTTCACAAAAGGAGCTGAACATGAGACAAAGACGTTGGCTAGAATATCTCAAGGACTTCGACTTCAGTATACAATACCATCCCGGAAAGGGTAATTATGTGGCTGATGCCCTTAGTCGAAAGCCGAGAGCAAAGATAGCAAATTGTATGATACAAGAATGGAGGTTACTTGAACAATTCTCTGAGCTCAATATAAGCTTGGACACGGAATCCAAATTTGTCACACTATCTCATGTAAGCATACAGTCAGATTTGTTATCTGAGATACAAACACTTCAGGATGATGATCCTATGTTAGTAGAAATCAAAGGCAGATTAGAAGGACAATCTGATTTTCAACTAACTTCTGATGGAAGATTATCGTTCAAAGATAGAACTTGTATACCCGATTGTCCGGAATTAAAGAAGAAGATCTTAGATGAAGCTCACCGATCAAGATACACTATTCATCCTGGATCAACTAAAATGTACCAAGATGTAAAGAGGAACTTTTGGTGGCCCAATATGAAAAGAGAAATAGCGGACTATGTATCACGCTGTCTCACATGCCAACAGGTCAAGGCGGAACATCAAAAGCCTGCGGGAAAACTACATCCTCTAGATATTCCTAAGTGGAAATGGGAGGATATTGGTATGGACTTCATCATGGGTTTGTCTAAATCTAAAGGAGGACATGATGGAATCTGGGTTATCATTGACCGATTGACTAAATCGGCACATTTCTTGCCAATCAAAAGCCGATGGTCAATTGATGTGCTAGCTGCACTATACATCAAAGAAATAGTCAGGATACATGGAATTCCTGTCTCAATCGTGTCGGATAGAGATCCCCGTTTTACTTCTCATTTTTGGAAGGGATTACAACATTCGTTGGGGACGAGACTCAACGTTAGTACTGCTTTTCACCCGCAAACGGATGGTCAGACCGAGCGAACTAATCAAGTTGTTGAAGATATGCTGAGAGCATGCATTATTGACTTTGGAGGAAGCTGGCATGACCACTTACCTTTAGTTGAATTTGCATATAATAATAGCTACCAAGCTAGTATCCAAATGGCACCTTTCGAAGCCTTATACGGAAGGAGTTGCCGATCTCCCATATGTTGGAACGAAGTTGGAGAGAAACAACTATTAGGTCCAGACATGGTAAGGGATACAACCGAGAAGATACAAGTAATCAGAGAAAGATTACAAGTTGCTCAGACAAGGCAAAAGGCTTATGCTGATACCAGGAGAAGAGATCTTGAATTCCAGGTTGGAGATCATGTATTTCTCAAGATATCCCCTGGACGTGGCATACGGAGATTTGGTGTTAAGGGCAAGCTTACGCCAAGATTCATCGGACCATTTGAGGTACTCGAAAGAGTTGGCGAGGTTGCTTATCGCATCGCGTTGCCTCCTCAGTTGTCCGAGGTACACAATGTATTTCACATATCTATGTTGAAGAAGTATGTGCACGATCCGTCACATATTATTGAGCATGGAGATCTGGTGATCCAGAAAGATCTCACATATGAACAGAAGCCCTTGAAGATATTAGATCGAGAAATACGAGCTCTAAGGAATAAGGTTATTCCCATGATCAAGGTGCAATGGAATAAGAATCCTGAACGCGAAGCGACATGGGAGACCGAGGAATCTATGAAGAAACGATTTCCCGAGTTATTCTAAGAGGTATATGTCCTACACTCTCCGCATGTATAATTATATATATATTGAATTTGGGGACCAAATTCTTTTTAAGTGGGGGAGGGTGTAGCAACCCTAATAAATGAATAATTGAAATGAATTAAAACATATATATTACAGAAGTAATATATATATAAAAGGAATAGGGTTAATTGGACGAAATAAAACAAATTAAAAATAACGTCTCTTATTAAGGCGTTAATTTATAAAGAAACGCCTCTACCCATGGCGTGAATAAGGAAAGGACGCCCACACCTACGGTCGTCAGTTCTCACGCGACCAAATGGGTAAGTAAAAGAAACGCCTCTATCTTGGGCGTGTTTTAAAACAAGAAACGCCCTTTTTCAAGGCGCTTTTTAAGAAACGCCCTTATGCAAGGCGTTAATTCAAGAATACACGCCCTGACCTAAGGCGTTAATTCAGTTCGTGAACCGTTCGAACCCAGAGCTTATCCAAGGAAAGATTAACCTAATCTAGTAAGTGTCTATTAAAGTAAGGACTCTACTAAGGATATATTACCCTCAATCAAACACTACTCTTGTTAGGACTTCCAAAATCCTATAAATAACATGTTCGATCGAACCCTAAAACCCATTTGATCGAACGTCTGCTGCTAGGTACGTGAAGAAAAAACGGTTCCTCTATTCTTTTATTTTTCTGCTTCTATTACATGAAGAACTAATGTTCTTCATCTGATTCTGTTATAGGTCTGTAAGGTGGCGTACGTGAAAGAACAAGGTATGTTCTTCACCATATACCTGTGAAGATTGATTTCATATCTTCATATTCCTTCCTCTCTTTTCCTACAGGTTGATTGAAGGCTATCATCTCCGTCATATTCATCAAATCTTCCTTCTTCCTGTCCAAGGTGTTCTTCTCAAGTTATTCACCGGTCATCTCCAAATCTATTTTTAAGGTAGGATTTTCTCAAGATACTGTAGCCCAAATAAAATTAGTGAAAGATATTATATAAGCATGGCATGCATACGGTCTATATATATATGGTTTCGGTGTGTTTTCTGAATTGTTTGAAAGAAACGCCCTGGAATAGGGCGCTATTTTAAAATAAACGACCATAACAGCGGTCGTCAATTTATTAAGAAACGTCCTGTACACAGGCGTTAATTTTACGAGATCATGACTTAAGCATGTTAAGAACGGATTATATATGAAACCTTGATTATTAATGCATGATCCTGTCTCCAAATCTAATGTCCTGCAATTTCTTGAATTCACGGCCTGTACAAGGTCGTTTTCCACGTATTAACGCCTCATCAGAGGGCGTGACTTTAAAGTAACGCCCCTTGCTTAGGCGCGTATTATCCAGAGTCCTGGTATGTTCTGAAACATAGAGTTAAGCCAGTAACGCCCCTTCCCAGGACGTGTCTTATATAAGTCCTGCAACTTATTTATATTCTGTCAAATCCGTAATTCATGAGACGCCTGCAGCAGCAGTCGTCAAATATGAAGAAACGACCCTGTCCAGGGCGCTTTTTAGATAGAGTATCGAAATAATGAAATTCTGCGAAACGGAACATATATAAACGCCCTGATACTAGGCGTTAGTTACTTGAAAAACGCCCCAGACAAGGGCGTGTTTTTCATAAATTAATGAGATTATTGAAAATTCTGTAAAAAAGAAATATGTAAACGCCCCTATGTTAGGCGTTAATTACTTGAGAAACGACTTGACCTAAGTCGTTATTTTACTATAAACTGATTTTCATCTGATTTGCTAACCGATGGTTTTATATATATCATAATATATATATATCGGCACTATTCTCCACTCCGTGAGTATAGTCCCATGTTTTCATGTTGATTTACCGATCACACTCAACTCTCATTGACATACAAGCTCTCCATTGGACATTCCGTTCCTTTGGACTAGCGAGTTAGTCATAGAGACCTCCGTAAGACTCCTCGTAGCCTTGGATTCCCTCAAGGCCGACTGAGCTGGTTGTACCCTAAAAACCCATTACACGATCCTTGCCATGTCAATCTAAAGAAACATGGTATACCGGCCCTTATGATTATACAAAGAGTATATCATAAGCAATTCTTGATGGGATGATGATATCATGCCATATCGTGTCATTCTTGTAAACCCCAATTCTATGATAAGAATGAGGGTATCTTGCTTGATCTAATGTTCATGTGGACCTCAATTCTATATAAAGAATGTCCATATTGATTTGTCATGGTACCTAAGTTAAGGGAACCATATTCTACCTGGTTTTATCGAACTCGTGATTATATCATTATTATCGCCAATCTATGTCCTTTGTCATATTTTGGACTCTATTCTATCAAAGTTGTCATACGTATCTACAAGCTTGATTATTGAAATTCTATATTGGCTATATAAACAAGAGTGGATGTCAAAACACATGATAAATGCCTGCGCATATAGGGCCCGATCTGGTCCTGGGAGGAGCACCCGAAAGTACTTGTGCCCATGGGAGTTAAAATGATAAGGTATCTGGCATTATACCGAGTACTTGACTTGCTTGATTGGACATTCCACACACATCTTGTACTTGACTCGTACTTGACATGAAATGAAATGCGTGGCCCGAAAAAGGGTAATTTACTTGCTTGATACATGATAGCCAAAGTTCTTGACATGACTTGTTAAACGTACTTGCTTGAATATCTCGAATAAACTTGTTATCTTGTTGGAAGTTCATGACTAAGTTCATCTTATTTTCTTGATATTACATTCTCTCTATCTTGTCGTTTCATGCGAGCATGCATAGCTTTATTGCATCCATGAAAATGTAATTACTTAAACCACTTGCTAGTACTTGAGATATAATTTCCTCCTGAGCGTTCGCTCATTCCGTTTGTCCCTTTTTACTTTTCAGGTAAGTCCGACGACGATGGAAGTCAATCGGATGGGAATGGTCAAGAGTGAAAGTGATAGAGCTTCTACAAGTGTCGTCTAGTCTTTTCCATAGTTTCTTGAGTCAACTATGTATTCTTTTCCTTTTATTTAACAGAGTATTGGATTTGTAATAGTCTATCCCTTATAAAATAAAGGATTGGGTTATCTTGCTATTTTGCACATCTCTGTCTTTGTGTCGAATACACGACCACTCTGATTGACATGATTGATATAGACACGTCGCGCATCTCCGGGTATCTTCCGCGCTCGGGGCGTGACAGATTGAAAGAAACTGAAAATGCTAGAGCGTTAGATCGGATGAAGACATCAATTGATAGAGCTCTAATATCATGTGTTTCTTCCTGTTGGTCTGCCAAGGAGATATTGGAGAAACTGAAGCTTACCAGGAATTACAACACATGTCTAATGGTTGATAATGATGGACAGTAAGAAGAAAATGAAGAAGAAGACGGAGATGAGGTACCTTCTGAATTTGACAACTATACTGAGGATGATTGGATTGCTGCATACAATGAGTTGCTTGATTCTTATGAACAATTAAGAAAACAACATAAAAAGATGAAAAAGAAAATTGATCAAAATGGTCTTAACTCATCTTGTGAAAATTGCTTGAAAATGAACCAATCATATGATGCTTGTCTATCTGAGGTTCACTCGAACATGAAACAAATAAGCTTACTGAAAAATGAGAATCAAGAATGTTTGAACAAGATAATTGAACTGGAAGACAAACTGAATGTTAAAATTGATGAGCACCTAATGAAACTGCAAGAATTGAATAAGGCTAATTTTGAAGTAGACAAATTGAAACTTGAGAATGCAGAACTTTAGAAGAATAATGAAAACCTTGCTGCCAAAATTAAAGAAATCGAGGAAGAAGCCTCAAACACTTGTTCTATAAAGTCTGCCTGCAGTAGATGTTCTCTGCTAAAGGAACGTAATGAAGATCTCTACCTTAAAAATGAATGGCAGAGGATATTGATTGTCTCCCTCAAAGAAGAAAACAAAAATCTGTTAGATGTAAAAATTGAAGTTGAACAGTTCGAAGAAAAATTGATTGATGAAAATGAACATTTGAAAGCTGAAATAAAGAAGATTGAAGATTCTGGTGATAAATATACTTCTGTAAAGAATTTGAATGATGATCTTCAATCTGAACTGAAAATTCAAGAAGGATTAATTGACTCTCTAAGAAAAGAAAATGAGAAACTAGAACAAGAAATTGAGAAGCACAAAACTGCAAACAAAGTTTTGAGTGAATGTGTTAATTGTAGTGAATAAGAGATTTCTAGCTATGAGATACACATTGTATCCTTAGAAAATAAAATTAAAAAACTTGAAGGACTGCAAGAAGAAAATGAAGTAATCTCTAAGGAACTTGATGCTATTAAAGCTGTTAATGTGGAACTATAGAGAAATCTGAAAAAATCCGAATCTAAACAGAGACAAGAACTATCTCTTGAAGATCAGATTTTAAAAATTGAACTAGTTCAGAATGAAGAGCTAATGAAAGAAAATGAAGAATTGAAGCTGCTGAATTATGCTATATCTGAAAGGCTCTTGACCTTGGAAAATGGGAAGTGCTCATTTGATAATAAATCTGAAAAAATGAGTGCATTGATGCTGGAAATTGACAGTCACAAAACCATCAATGCTATGTTGAATGAAAAAGTAACAAAATGTGAAGAAGAATTAGTAAATTCTGAAGTGAACATCACTTTACTTCAAAATGAAATTCATGATTTGAATGATGCTCTGTCAAAATTTGTTGAAGGAAAAAGTAACATTGATAAGATTCTTGGAATTAAGGTTAATATTCAGAAGGAAGGATTGGGTTACAATTTGGTCAACAAGAAGAAACCTGAAAATAAGCTATCCACCCCTTTTGCTAGTTGTTCTGAGCCATCTAAAACACCTTCATCATCATTCTTTCAATTCAAGGCACAGAGAAATGAAAAACAAACAAAAGTTTTGAAAAAGACTAAACAATTGAAAAAGAGTGCACATATGAATAAAGTCAAAGCTGCACCAGCATGCATTGTTAATTCTACTAGCTCTGTGACATCTGATAGCTTAATTCATGTTGTTCATAAGTCTTTTACTCATTCACATGCAAATAAAAAGGATGATCATATTTGTGGAACATTGCATTCAAAGAACTCATGTAACAAAAATCATGTTACTAAGGAGTTTAATGGTTCTTGTCATTACTGTGGTAGGTATGGTAACTTCATGAATGAATGCTTTGTCATGAAACAAGATGATAGGTTGCATGCTAAATTCCCTGTAAATCATCATGGCCTTAATAGAAACAGATCTGTTTCAAACCAGCACATCATATGCTTCAATTGTAACAAGCCCGGTCACAAGGCTATTGAATGCTAGTCATGGTCTCATAGGAATAATACTGGTTCTAGAGGAAAGCACATAGGGTGCTTCGAATGTGGAAAGTATGGCAATACAGTCAAGGACTGTTGGCATGCTCAGGGAAATACATTTAATTCCAAATCTGCTAAATTCCCTATAAAAAGACATGCTTTTGATGGGAGCCTTAAAAGAATGAATACTTCATGTTTTAATTATGGAAAGCAAGGTCATAAATCTGCAAATTGTTGGCTAACTGACAATAAGAGATAAAATGTTCATGTAGACAACAGAAAGTTTCATGCTCATGCACATAGATGTCATACTTATGTTGATGCGCATAATAAGACCAACAAGTCTGTTGTCTCATGTAGATATTGTGGAAATTTTTGACACTCTATGGCTGATTGTTCTCTAATGGATTTTGATGACTATCTTGCTAATAAATTATTTAGAACACCTGTTAGGGGTAATACAGGACCCAAGGCTGCTTGGGTTCCTGCTGGAATAAAATAGTCTGCCACTTTGCAGGTGTGCCTTGGAATGGAATAAAGGGGGCTAATAAACCAGGGCACTCAAGAATGAAAACCCCATGAATGCACTCCTCAGGTCGGTTCTAAAAACTCGATTTAAATTCTGTCTTCTGAATTTGTCTGCTCTAAATGCCCGCGCATCATGTTAATTCTTTTGTGCATTATCCAACTGAATTTCTTTGATAGTCTGAAATACACATGGAAATAATTGCAGTTTGTCTCTGAATGCATTGCATATACGTGTCAGGATGCATGATTTGTAAATTTCCCTACATGTTGAGTATTGCACACATTGCATTCAGTCAGGGGGAGTATGGCTGCCCTTACATGATGGTCATGATTCTCATGTTTGTGTTCAGGAAATTATCTTAGGAGAATCATTGCATATGCATACATGTAGTATAGTGCATTACATATCATCAAATTTGAAAAGTTTAAAAAGGAATGTTTAATTGCATCTAGACATGGGGAGCATTTTAGACTCATTAGTCTTTTTCAATCTGAACCCTTCTTGTCTAGTCACTCAAATCACTCTCCTATTATTGTGTGTTGGTGATTGCACTTTAATCAGCGAAACTCTCAACTGTTTTGAAGCTGAATTATATGTCTACAACTCCTTAAATTGCTAAAGGAGAGCTTTGCTTGAATACTTCCTTGTCAAACTTGTCAAGTTAATCTGACTGAATTCCAGTCTTTAATACTGGTTTTTGAACTGCATTGCTTTAATGCTCACCTCTTGATGCATCATTGTTGTCTTCTGCATCATCTGAATGTGGGAAGATTTCAATCTGTGTACCCTAATCATAAATCCAACATATTTCGAAAAGAAGAATCTTCTATTATTCTGGTTTAAGAATGTCTGATGAATCAAATTGATTTAAGTCTAATGTATTCATTAAGTTTGGATGTTAAAGACTTGAAAATATCTGAATCATTATTTTAATAAAATCTTAACCAATTGTCTCATGTAATTTTATGCAAAACCTTCTGAAATTTGAAATTATAAAAATCATGGCTTTCTTTGGTTAAGATACATGTAGTAGGTATTGTTCTTAAACTTTTCAGTGTACTGAGAAATGTCTGAAGAATCTGAAAATACTTGAAAGAAGTCTTGGTCAGAGCAATGACTTTGGTCACAGAGAAACTGGGTTCTCTATCAAAGAAATAGAGTAATCCCATGTCATGAAGTGCCATAGTTACCTCTCTTGTAAACATAATTAAAAATCTGGCAGAGCAATGGCATGGTTGTGTTGACTAACTGGGGATTCTGGCCTCTGATCAAGGTGTCTCCTCATGTAAAAAGACACTCCAAATTGCTAACTTTATTCTCATTGAGAGGCAATATGGTTGTCACACTGAGTAACTGGGTCACTTCACCTAAGACGTGTTGTGCCTCACGTAAAAAAGGTGTTGATTTAACCAAACTTGCTCAGGAAAAATAAGTGCTGATCAATAGAAAAATTCTGAAAAACAAGTGTAATCAAAGAAAATTCAGATACACTCATATTTGTTTAATCTCAATACTATCTAGTGTAAATTCCAAATGAGTCATAGAAATTGATTGAGTAAGATAGAAGGAGGTCAAACATGTATGCCATATGTGCAATTGGTTCATCTCTATTAAAAGTGTTTCAGATATGAGTATTGAATTTTCCTGATAAATTTTGTATACATCATTCTTAAATCGTGATGATAAGTTTAGACTCATTCATAATCTCGTATAATAAAAGAGTCTGAAATTCACTTATCAAGATTTATGAATTTGGTACCCCATTGAAAATCTTTTTGTCTCATCTATTCTTTAGCAATCCAGTCAATATCTTGTTGTTGGAATTCAACTTGAAAGTTCTCACTGATTCTGATGCCTCTTGGGTTTGACGTGAAATTATCTATGGTTGACCATGTGCTTTTGATGACTTCTCTTTCCATAACAATTGGTATCAGACTTATTTCTAATAACAGTCTTCCACTGTGTCCTTCCATTTTAGCTGTTATTAAAGGGGGAGGTTTGCTTGTAATCCTGTCTTGATTGGTGCTTGCTGATTACCTTCATTTATCTTGGGGGAGTATACTTCTTCTATGCCTTAATAATGTGTCAAAGGGGGAGATTCTAAATCAATCATTTCATGCATGTGTATTTCTCTCTCTTTTTGCTGAAGTCAAAGGGGGAGAATAATTTGACATGAGTCAGTGTGACTCATAGTGTTGCCATCATCAAAAAGGGGGACAGTGTTGTGCCCTTGTGGTTTTGATGATAGCAAACACTATGACACTATGAGTCACCGTACATATACTTGAGATGATTGATCGATACTTCTCAAATGAGAATTGATGAGAATTTTGTTTGCTGTATGTTGCCTTTATAAAGTCATGTGTTAACGTTAAACCATGCATTTGTCATAACTCTGTATGCACATGAGGCCAGTGCATATGTCCAAGTGTGCGTCTCATGCAAACACATATGATTAAGTCTGCACATAGTTGCGTTTGCCTACATGATTAAGTCTGTGCAAAGTTGTGTTTGTTGCATACAAAGTGCATGCATATGCTGATAAAGTCAGTGCAGTGTTACCTCAAGCATAAGGACAACATGCATTGAAAGGCGGTGCATGTTTTAGTCTCATATATAGAAGGTCTGTGTACCTTTTATTTAGGTCTGTGCAAACCATGATATTTGACAGATAACGTCGGTATATGTCTTAGTCTTTTGCACACTCAGGATCAGTGCATTACATGCATAGTCAGTGCATGTTCTTCGTCTTTCATATGAGAGTCTGTGCAAATCCTGCATTGTATATAGTCAGGGTCTGTGCAAGTCTTCGCACATGCTCATAACTGAGTCTGTGCAACTCTCATCTTTTGCACGTACAAAGTCTGTGCAAGGTTGCTCACAACACATTTAGTCAGTACAGTGTTTGTGCTTCGCACACACGTATTATGTGCACTTTGTAGTCCTGCGTTGGAATCATGTCTGTGTATTTGTTTGATGCGTGCACTTTAAGTCCGTGCACATATAATCAATTGCTGTGTTGAGTCTGTGCACCTTCTACCTTATGCATATAGGCCTGTGCATATATGCTTACTAAGTCTGTGCATGATTTAGTCTACACTTAGTTGAGTCGGTGCACATCTACTCTATGCATGTGCATCTCCCTGTATCCGTGTCAGTGCAACTCTCGCACCGTTGCACGCAATCAAGTTAGAGTCAGTGCACTCCTCATATGTTTAGCTTGGCTCATGTTTCAAATTGGTGCAATGCACTGTAGCGCACGTAGTCTATACACTTGACTGTAGCGTTCGCGCACGTAGTCGAAGTCTGTGCACATGACCACAGCATGCATGTTAAAGTTGATGCACACTTGGCGTGTGCGAGACCAAACTCGGTGCAAGTTGCATTTCATGCATTCACATGGTCGGTGCAAGTCTATCTTGTGCTATCTAACTCAGTGCAACTCTAGTTGCTGCGAGCATATAAGTCAATACATCACTTCATGTTCACTTCACAAGTCAGTGCACTTCCTGCTTATGAACACACGAAGTATGTGCACATGCTTGCTGTGTGAACAAATTGAGTCTATGTATATGTGATCTTATGCTATATTGAGTCTATGCATGCCCGCTTGTATACCTTATCAAGCCGGTGCAACATTCATACCTGTTTAACTGTTATATGTTCTAACATATTACTAGGACAACTGTTCGTGACCTTAAGGAGGGCACGTGATCCAAGGTGGATCATCCCTGAAAAGAGCTATCCCGTGGAAAGATACAGTGCTCAGATTCTGACACGTGGCTAAGGGTTTCCAGAAGCCTCTTGCCGGGAGTGTTCCCTCCACATGCCCGGTGTGTGAGCCAGTGGGTCCAAGACTGAAGCCATAAAGACACCTCTTCTGCGATCAGATGAAAAAGACATCACGAAGAGAAGGGAAGGAGAGCAAAGCTGAAGAGAGACGAAAAAGAGAGAGATCAGATACAGTCTGAAAGAGGAGCACGAAAGTAGTGAGAAGAAGAAGAAGAGATTAAGAGTTCATGAGAAAGAGGAAGAGGAAGAAAGAGTGAGAGAGAGTTCGTGAAAGGAAGGTGAAGCTGATTGAAGACCTGATCAACTGGACTTTGGATCAGATCCAAGCCAGTCAGCTCCTGCGAGAGCCACATCTGTTTTAAGATCGTTTCTAGCTTTTCGGTGCTGTGATTTTCTATCTTTTGTTTTCTTTTGAACCTTTGTGTCAAGCTGTAAGTCAACAGAGCAAGCTGTGTCGCTCAGCGGTTACAGAGGATCGGTTCCTCTGGTTGGTCAAGCTGTATTGCCCAGCAGTCAAGCTGTCTGTCAGCGGTTGTTGGCAAGCTGTGAGGCCCATCAGTTAAGCTGTGTATCAGCGAGAATCCACACTCTGGTTTGAGTGTGGGGTGGACGTAGGTCTAGAGGACCGAACCACCTAAAAAATCTTTTGTCCATCGTGGTTTGATTGCCTTGTCTGATTCGCTAGATGTATGCTTAGGATCGTTCTCTATTTCCCATCTAGTGGGCTTTTGGTTTGCACACCGTACATTTGACTCTGGTTTTGAGAGAGTTAGTTTGAAGTCTTGATCATTACTCCTGGAGAGTGTCAAATTCACTCAAGTCATCTAAGCGTCTAAGTTGCATTTGATTGCTTGATTGGGTTCGGTCAATAGCATAGGTCTACTTTGGAGTATGCATTCTTACAGCTCAACTGTTTGATCAAGAGAATCATTGTTCACCCTATCTTGTGAAGCTTGACTAGTTTTAATTCTGCATTGGTGTCTAGTTACAGCTTTTAATTGGGTAATTTTTTAAAAGGGGATTCATTCACCCCCCTCGGAATCTGGGCCTAGCACCCCAACAACTAAGATCAGGGGCATTTTCCTTATTTTTTTCTTTTTTTTCTATTTACACTTATTTGTAGGCAGGTAGCTTTTCCCAAAAATAACTCTTCACTAGGAACTGTAGAGTATCATACACCACACTAAATAACAGAAGGCTTATCCTGCTTGCTTCATTAGTGTACAAGTGATTTTTCTTTTTTTCTTTTTTGAAAGTACTAATAAACTTTAAGAGATTCTAAGTTAGTTTTTCATAGCTAGATAATAAAATTATCCATCATCCTTCTCCTTAGTTTCATCTATTCCAGATTCACTTTTAATGAAAGCATGAATCATGAAAACTCAGTTGTTTTTTTTTATCAAAATGGCATGGATTGGATTTTTTTTTGATAAAATGATAAGAGCATGAAAAAGAGCATAAAGCATCATGGAAACAATAGGTTGTATAAAATGTAACATGAATTCCCCCCTCCCCCCCAACTTGAATGACATTATCCTCAATGTCATAAATAATATAGAACAATAGAACAATGTAGAAATAAATTTTGCTGAAAAGGAAAGGTACAACTTGGGGCATGTGGGCGTGGCTTCCTCATATATGATTATGCTTTGACGATGACCTCTGCACCATGGGTATCTCTGCATACCTAAAAACAACACACTAGAAAACAAAGTATTAAATAGAATCGTTGGGTTGCCTCCCAACAAGCACTAAGTTTACCGTCTTCATCCCGACGCATGCACACTCTTACGCTGGATCACTCAGTGCTATTGATTCCTTTGGCATTAGTTGAGCATTTTCCAAATAAGGTTTGAGACGTTGACCATTAACAGTGAAAATCTAATCAGTTTGAGGATTTAGAATTTTAACAGCGCCATGGTCAAAAACCTTGACAATAATGAATGGTCCGTCCCATCGAGATTTTAATTTTCCAGGAAACAAACGTAACTTAGAGTTGAAAAGCCAAACCTTTTAATTAGGTTGAAAAGATTTTCTTAAAATATTTTTATCGTGAAAAGCTTTAGTCCTGGCTTTGTCGATTTTAGAGTTCTCGTAGGTTTCATTGCATAGTTCTTCCAGTTCATTTAACTGCAAGGCTCTATGAGAACCAGCTTGGGCTAAATCCAAATTAACTTGTTTAATTACCCAATAAGCCCTATGTTCTAGTTCAACAGGAAGGTGACAAGCTTTACCAAAGACCAAGCTGTAGGGAGACATGCCAATGGGAGTTTTATAGGCGATCCTGTAGGCCCACAAAGCATCATCCATCCTGTCTGACCAATCCTTTCTATCCGGCCTAACAGTTTTATGCAAAATGTTCTTGATTTCCCTATTGGACACTTCAACTTAGCCACTCGTTTGGAGATTGTAAGGGGTAGCGAGCTTATGAGTGATCCCATAGTTTCTAAGCAAAGTTCAAAATTGAGAGTGAGTGAAATGCGAGCCCCCATCACTAATGATTGCTCTAGGACATCCAAATCTAGAGAAGATATTCTTTTGAACAAACTCCATGACAACCTTATGATCATTTGTCCCAGTAGCTATGGCCTCAATCCATTTTGACACATAATGAACTGCCACAAGAATATATTCATTCCCAAATGATGGCGGTAAATGTCCCATAAAATCAATTCCCCAAACATCAAAGATCTCAACCACTAAAATGGGACTAAGTGGCATCATGTCTCTCTTAGAATTATTGCCCACAGCTTGACACCTCAAACAAGTCTTGCTAAATTCATAAGCATCCTTAAATAAAGTAGGCCAATAAAATCCACTTTGCAAGACTTTAGCGGTAGTCTTCTTTCCTGAAAAATGTCCCCCACAAGCTAAAGTATGACATAAATTTAAAATACTTTGATATTCTTCCTCAGGAACACTTCTTCTAATTATATGATTAGGACCCATGTGAAACAGCTCAGGGTCCTCCCAGAAATAATGTCTCACCTTAGAAAAGAAATGATCATTTTTTGTTTAGACCACCCCTTTGGAATTTGACCTATCGTGAGGTAATTGACAATATGGGCATACCACGGGGTTGTGAGATGAGAAATAGCTAACAAATTCTCATCAGGAAAAGAATCTTGCATAGGGGCACTTTCTGGAATAATAATTCTAGAAATATGATCTGCAACAACATTTTCAGACCCCTTTTATCTCTAATTTCTAAATCAAACTCTTGAAGCAATAAGACCCATCTGATAAGTCGGGGTTTAGCTTCCTTCTTAGATAACAAATATTTCAAAGCTGAATGATTATAGTAAATTTTGACCTTAGCCCCTGAAGAATAAGATCGGAATTTTTCTAGGGCGAAAACTATGTCTATCAATTCTTTCTCCGTAGTGGTGTAATTCATTTGGGCATTGGCAAGGGTGCGGCTTGCATAGTAAATCACTATGGGGCACTTTTTAATAATCTGTCCCAAGACAGCTCCCACCACATAGTCAGAGACATCACACATAATTTTGAATGGCAACGACCAATCAGGGGATTGCAAAATCAGGGTTTGAGTAAGGGCTGCCTTTAAAGAATTAAAAGCCTCTAAACAAGAGTCATCAAGGTGGAATGAGGCATTTTTTGCCAGGAGTTGAGTTAGAGGGCGAGCAATGGTAGAGAAGTTTCTAATAAATTGGAGGTATAAGCCGGCATGGCCTAAGAAAGAATTCACTTGCCTCACGGAAGTAGGAGGAGGAAGAGTGGAAATCAAATCAACTTTGGCCTTGTCTACCTCTATACCCCGTTCAGACACAATATGACTAATGGATGCCTGATTGGTGAGGCGCCAATTCAAAGAATGTGCGACGCAATGCTCGAACGCAAATTTTGGATTTAATGCAAAGAAGAAAATCAAGAAAAAATGGAAAAAGGAATTCGCGCCTGAATGCTCAGACGCCAATTCCTTGGTACGGAAACAAAGAAAATATCAAATTGAGGAAACAAAGAATGGGCTACCAAGATGTCAGACGCAGAAAAGATTGTGCGCCCACTGTGGTGGACTCCATTTTCGCTCGAACCAGAAATGGAAATGGAACACCTGGTTTGAAGTTATCTTTCCATATATGGAGTTATCTCGATTTAAGCATGTCTATCTTTCCATATTCCACGCAAGGAAGACTCCATCCATGGTGGCAATCCAAGTTTAAAGCTTATTGTGAAGGATTCGATCGTGGGAAGTCCCCTGCACTCTATAAATAGTCGCCCGAGAGCAACCGAGCAGAGATCTTAGCCTTTCTTAGCTGTTCTTAGCCTTTTAACATGCTTTTCTGTTCCTCCTTTCAATTAACTGTCTTCAACAAAGTTCTGCATTTATAAGTGCTTTAGATTTTCTTCTTCTTCCTCTTCCTCAAATTCTCTCTCGTTTTAAAGCTATTTCCAATTTTTTTAAGTTCAATTTCGTATTTTTTATTGTTCATCCACATTTTTTAATACTGCTCTTCCCTCTTTTTCTCCCTTTTCTGATCATCTTCTTCCTCCGCACTCTTCATCACACTTCTTCCTATCTTCATGATCTTCGACTTTATCTTCTTCCTTATCTCCTAATTCTTCCTCATTTTAAAGTTATTTAAATATTTCTTAAGCTCTATTTTTCACACTTTTGTTTTATTATTTTTCACCTTCTTCCTCTCGTAAACTCTCATATCTCTCTGTTCTCAACTCTCTTCTCTTCTCTATGTTTTTCAAACTCACGCACACACTTGCTTTGCTTTTAAATATTATCTTTTTTCCTCCTCTCTTCCTCTATTCCTCTTCCTCTATTTTCCTCTAAACATCCCTTTGTCGGTGATTCTCTTTTTCGGTGCTCTAAAGGCGACGTTCCTCTCCAAGGCGGGGTGATCCATCTCAAAGGCTCGACACGGCGTGGGCGACACTACTCTTCCAAAATCTCTAGCTTTATTTCTTCCCTTGTTATTTATTTTTATGCAAGTTGTAATTTTATTTTTCATAGAGTTACAATCTTTCATCTTAAGCAATAAAAATTCATCTTTTGCAATTGTGTTCTTCTTTCTCTCTCTATCTCTTTTCAATTTCTCTTCTCAACCCTCTCATATTCTTTAGATAGGTTTATTTTATTCCCATGTTCATACAATTTTATTTTCTTTTAGCATAAACTCACTCAAATTTGGATCTCTCAAATATAAGGATTTTCTAACTTGTGTTAATTGAAAATATTCCTCTCCGTGGGATCGACCCGTTCTTACCACTCTACTTAATTTTTAAATCTTTTTAATGAGTGAATGCGGTAATTTTTAAAATTGTGGCACGTCATTTTAACGATGAGTTTTGTGCACATCAATTTTTGGCGTTGTTGTCGGGGAGGAAAATGATTGTTGATAGTTAGAAATTCTTGTGTTTGATGTGTATATTTGTATACGATTTTTTTATTTTTATTTCGTAGAAAAAATTAAAAAATTAAAAAATTATAAAAATATCCAGACCTGAAATGCACAAGAAATAAACTATTGCAGAAAACTGGAAGCGTCGTTGAAGGTCTATATCTATCACAATAGGAAGCAGAAAGTAGAAAATCTAAAAATCTTGAAAATTTAAACGTCGCTAAAGGTCAGTAAACGTAGGAACATGTCCTGTCACGCCCCGAGCGCGGAAGATACCCGGAGATGCGCGACGTGTCTATATCAATCATGTCAATCAGAGTGGTCATGTATTCGACACAAAGACAGAGATGCGCAAAATAGCAAGATAACCCAATCCTTTATTTCATAATGGATAGACTATTACAAATCCAATACTCTGTTTAATAAAAAGGAAAAGAATACATATTTGACTCAAGAAACTATAGGAAAGACTAGATGACACTTGGAGAATCTCTATCTCTTCACTCTTGACAATTCCCATCCGATTGACTTCCATCGTCGTCGGACTTACCTGAAAAGTAAAAAGGGACAAACGGAATGAGCGAACGCTCAGTAGGAAATTATATCTCAAGTACTAGCAAGTGGTTTAAGTAATTACATTTTCATGGATGCAATAAAGCTATGCATGCTCGCATGAACGACAAGATAGAGAGAATGTAATATCAAAGAAATAAGATGAACTTTCATGAACAAGATACAAGTTATTCAAGATATTCAAGCAAGTACCATTATCGAGTCATGTCAAGAACTTTGGCTATCATGTATCAAGCAAGTAAATTACCCTTTTTCGGGCCACGCATTTCATTTCATGTCAAGTACGAGTCAAGTACAAGATGTGTGTGGAATGTCCAATCAAGCAAGTCAAGTACTCGGTATAATGCCAGATACCTTATCATTTTAACTCCCATGGGCACAAGTACTTTCGGGTGCTCCTCCCAGGACCAGATCGGGCCCTATATGCGCAGGCATTTATCATGTGTTTTGACATCCACTCTTGTTTATATAGCCAATATAGAATTTCAATAATCAAGCTTGTAGACACGTATGACAACTTTGATAGAATAGAGTTCAAAATATGACAAAGGACATAGAATGGCGATAATAACGGTATAATCACGATGTCGGTAAAACTAGGTAGATTATGGTTCCTTTAACTTAGGTACCATGACAAATCAATATGGACATTCTTTATATAGAATTGAGGTCCACGTGAATATTAGATCAAGCAAGATACCCTCATTCTTATCATAGAATTGGGGTTTACAAGAATGACACGATATGGCATGATATCATCATCCCATCAAGAATTTCTTATGATATACTCTTTGTATAATCATAAGGGCCGGTATACCATGTTTTCTTTAGATTGACATGGCAAAAACTGTGTAATGGGTTTTTAGGGTACAACCAGCTCAGTCGGCCTTGAGGGAATCCAAGGCTACGAGGAGTCTTACGGAGGTCTCTATGACTAACTCGCTAGTCCAAAGGAACGGAATGTCCAATGGAGAGCTTGTATGTCAATGAGAGTTGAGTGTGGTCGATAAATCAACATGAAAACATGGGACTATACTCACGGAGTGGAGAATAGTGCCGATATATATATATATGTATAATATATAAACCATCGGTTAGCAAATCAGAGGAAAAATCAGTTTACAGTAAAATAACGACTTAGGTCAAGTCGTGTATTGAATAATTAACGCCTAACAGAAGGGCGTTTACATGTATTGCCAATTTGCAGAATTTCCATTTATTTCATTAATTTATCAAAAACACGCCTTTCCTAGGGGCGTTTCTTCAAAGTTGACGACTGCAGGGGCAGGCGTCTCATAATTTACATATTCGACAGGATATAATTATTCTCAGAAATTTATCAAAAACGCGCCCTTGGAAGGGGCGTTACTTCTAATTCCATTATACAGATAATGTAAATTTCAGGGTTTTAACAATTACACGCCCAATGAAGGGGCGTTACTTTTAAATTTACGCCTTATATACAGACGTTAGTCCAGTGAGAGACGACCTTGTCTAGGTCGTGAATTCAAGAAATACCATGATTTTTTTCATGGGCAGTACTAATTTCAGGATACAGGATAATAGAACTCATGGGAAAACGAATATATGGTCATGACAATAATATCAACATGTTCGAAGACATAGGATCATGCATTATTAGTGTAGAATCAGGTTTTCATATGTAATCAGTTCTTAGCACGGGTGAGTAACGATTAATGAAATTAACGCCTGAGTGCAGGGCGTCAATCCAAAATTGACGACCTTGGCAGGGTCGTGATTTGTAAAGTAGCGCCCTAGTCTGGGGCGTGTATTTCATAATCACGCCCTTGCTAAGGACGTGTTTTTCAAGAAATTAACAGAAAGTCGTTGAAAAACTATAGTAAACCAAACCATGTATATGCATGATAATTATTGTACTGTATCAATTTAGTTTGGGCTACAGTGACTTGAGAAAACCTACCTTTAATGATAGATTTGGAGATGACCGGTCAATAACTTGAGAAGAACACCTTGGGCAGGAAGAAGGAAAATTCAGTTGATGAAGATGATGGCGACGATGATCTTCAATCAACCTGTAGGGGAAGAAAGGAGGGAGTATGAAGATATAACCGAAGTTTAGGAAAACGGTTTGAAGAACATTACCTTGTTCTTCACGTACGTAACCTTCTGGACCTATAACAGAAGAAGATGAATAGAAGAACATATGTTCCTCTCACGTACCTCTGCAGACGAATAAAGCAAATAGGTTTAGGTTTGGATCGAACGTATTATTTATAGGATTTTGAAGTCCTAACAAGAGTAGGGTTTGATTAAGGGTAACATATCCCTAATAGAGTCCTTACTCTAATAGATACTTACTAGATTAGGTTAATCTTTCCCTGGATAAGCTCTGGGTTCGAACGAGTCACGAACTGAATTAACGCCTTTGGTCAGGGCGTGTATTCTTGAATTAACGCCTTGCATAAGGGCGTTTCTTAAATAGCGCCTTGAAAAAGGGCGTTTCTTTTTTTTTAAAACACGCCCAAGCTAGAGGCGTTTCTTTTACTTGCCTATTTGGTCGTGAGAATTGACGACCGCACGTGTGGGCGTCCTTTCTTGAGTCACGCCTTTGATAGAGGCGTTTCTTTTTGAATTAACGCCCTAATAAGAGGCGTTATTTTTAATTTGTTTTATTTCATCCAATTAACCCTATTCCTTTTATATATATTACTTCTGTAATATATATGTTTTAATTCATTTCAATTATTCATTTATTAGGGTTGCTACACCCTCCCCCACTTAAAAAGAATTTGGTCCCCAAATTCAATATATATATAATTATACATGCGGAGAGTGTAGGACATATACCTCTTAGAATAACTCGGGAAATCGTTTCTTCATAGATTCCTCGGTCTCCCATGTCGCTTCGCGTTCAGGATTCTTATTCCATTGCACCTTGATCATGGGAATAACCTTATTCCTTAGAGCTCGTATTTCTCGATCCAATATCTTCAAGGGCCTTTGTTCATATGTGAGATCTTTCTGGATCACCAGATCTCCATGCTCAATAATATGTGACGGATCGTGTACATACTTCTTCAACATAGATATGTGAAATACATTGTATACCTCGGACAACTGAGGAGGCAACGCGATGCGATAAGCAACCTCGCCAACTCTTTCGAGTACCTCAAATGGTCCGATAAATCTTGGCGTAAGCTTGCCTTTAACACCAAATCTTCGTATGCCACGTCCAGGGGATATTTTAAGAAATACATGATCTCCAACCTGGAATTCAAGATCTCTTCTCCTGGTATCAGCATAAGCCTTTTGCCTTGTCTGAGCAACTTGTAATCTTTCTCTGATTACTTGTATCTTCTCGGTTGTATCCCTTACCATGTCTGGACCTAATAGTTGTTTTTCTCCAACTTCGTTCCAACATATGGGAGATCGGCAACTCCTTCCGTATAAGGCTTCGAAAGGTGCCATTTGGATACTAGCTTGGTAGCTATTATTATATGCAAATTCAACTAAAGGTAAGTGGTCATGCCAGCTTCCTCCAAAGTCAATAATGCATGCTCTCAGCATATCTTCAACAACTTGATTAGTTCGCTCGGTCTGACCATCCGTTTGTGGGTGAAAAGCAGTATTAAAGTTGAGCCTTGTCCCCAACGAATGTTGTAATCCCTTCCAAAAATGAGAAGTAAAACGGGGATCCCTATCAGACACGATTGAGACAGGAATTCCATGTATCCTGACTATTTCTTTAATGTATAGTGCAGCTAGTACATCAATCGACCATCGGCTTTTGATTGGCAAGAAATGTGCCGATTTAGTCAATTGGTCAATGATAACCCAGATTCCATCATGTCCTCCTTTAGATTTAGACAAACCCATGATGAAGTCCATACCAATATCCTCCCATTTCCACTTAGGAATATCTAGAGGATGTAGTTTTCCCGCAGGCTTTTGGTGTTCCGCCTTGACCTGTTGGCATGTGAGACAACGTGATACATAGTCCGCTATTTCTCTTTTCATATTTGGCCACCAAAAGTTCCTCTTTACATCTTGGTACATTTTAGTTGATCCAGGATGAATAGTGTATCTTGATCTGTGAGCTTCATCTAAGATCTTCTTCTTTAATTCCGGACAATCGGGTATACAAGTTCTATCTTTGAATAATAATCTTCTCTCGGAAGTTAGTTGAAAGTCAGATTGTCCTTCTAATCTGCCTTTGATTTCCACTAATATAGGATCATCATCCTGAAGTGCTCGTATCTCAGATAATAAATCTGACTGTACGCTTACATGAGATAATGTGATAAATTTGGCTTCCGTGTCCAAGCTTATATTGAGCTCGGAGAATTGTTCAAGCAACCTCCATTCTTGCATCATACAATTTGCTATCATTGCTCTCGGCTTTCGACTAAGGGCGTCAGCAACATAATTACCCTTTCCGGGATGGTATTGTATACTGAAGTCGAAGTCCTTGAGATATTCTAGCCAACGTCTTTGTCTCATGTTCAGCTCCTTTTGTGAAAATAGATATTTGAGACTTTTGTGATCGGAGTATACAGTAAACTGTACCCCATAGAGATAGTGTCTCCATATCTTTAGGGCAAATACTACCGCGGCCAATTCCAAGTCATGGACGGGGTAATTCTCCTCATGCTTCTTCAGTTGACGAGAAGAGTATGCTATGACCTTCCCATGTTGCATTAGAACACATCCGAGGCCAATGCCAGAAGCATCAGTGTAGACCTCGAATTTCTCTCCTTCAATTGGTAGGGCTAAGACCGGAGCTGTGGTGAGATGATCCTTGAGAGTTTGGAAACTGCTTTCACATTCCTCACTCCATTCATATCGGATCTCCTTACGAGTTAATCTTGTAAGTGGTACGGCGATCTTAGAGAAATCTTTGATAAATCGCCGATAATAGCCTGCAAGACCTAAGAAACTTCTGATCTCGCTTGCATTAGTGGGTCTCTCCCAGTTTCTTACAGCTTCAACTTTTGACGGATCCACAGATAAACCGTCCTTGGTTATGACATGTCCGAGAAAAGCCACTTCTTCAAGCCAGAACTCGCATTTGCTGAGTTTAGCATATAATTGATTTGTCCTCAAGACTTGCAATGCAATCCTCAAATGCTCTTCATGTTCTTCCTTAGTCTTAGAATATATCAATATATCATCGATGAAGACTACTATGAATTGATCCAAGTAAGGCCTGAATATGCTATTCATTGACTGCATAAAGGCAGCAGGGGCATTTGTTAGTCCAAAAGGCATAACAACAAATTCGTAATGGCCATACCTGCTTCTGAATGCGGTCTTGTGAATGTCATCATCCTTGATCCTTAATTGATGATATCCCGACCGGAGATCAATCTTGGAGAAATATTTGGATCCTGAAATCTGATCAAACAATTCATCGATTCTCGGCAGTGGATACTTGTTCTTGATAGTAAGATGATTCAACTGCCGATAGTCAATACACAATCTCATGGATCCATCCTTCTTCTTTACAAATAAGACTGGTGCTCCCCACGGGGAAGTACTTGGTCTAATAAACCCTTTTCGGATTAGTTCCATCAACTGCTCCTTCAACTCCTTGAGTTCAGCAGGGGACATTCTATATGGTGCCTTTGAAACCGGACCAGCACCAGGGACTAAGTCGATGGTAAAGGCCACATCTCTTTGCGGGGGTAATCCCGGCAATTCTTCCGGAAATACGTCTGGGAATTCTCGTACTACTTGAACGTCTTCTATCTTGGTTTCCTTAGCTTCTTTATTAGTGACAAAAGCAAGGAAGGATACACATCCTTTCCTGACGAGCTTGCTTGCTCGAAGAGCCGAAATAAGAGGGGATTTGCTTCGACTCTTAGGACTAGTATAAGTCAGTTCCGGAAATTCCTTGAAAACAATCTTGCTATCACGGCAATCAACCGTTGCCTGGTATTTGGATAACCAATCTGCTCCTAGTATAACATCATATTCTTTTAGATCTAAGCAGATAAGATCAATAGGAAAATTCTTTCCTCGAACCAATACCTCACAATTTTGGTAATGATGTGTGATATCCGTCTCGTTTCCGAGAGGAGTAGACAACACTATTTTCATCCATTCTGGTTCTAGAGGTAATGGGTCAGCAAACTTCTTGGAAATAATAGAATGCGATGCACCCGTATCAAATAAGACATGTGCATATTTGGAACAAATTTTTAATGTACCTTCCACCAATCCGCCTTCTTCTTCTGGTTCGGTCTCTTGGATTGCATGAAGACGCGCGTTCCTTGTCACTGGGCGTTTACCCTCACCGTCTTGGTCATTCATTAATGGACAATCGGGAATCCGATGTTCACGACTCCCACAACGGAGACATGCTCCTAGTTTCCTCCAGCATTCTTCTGTTTTGTGACCAGCCTTGTCACAATGCTTGCATACTACGTTTGAAGGGGTAGTGGTGATAGAGAAAGGCTTGGATTTCTTGAACTTCTGATCTTGAGAGGAAGAACCTCCATTATTGGGCCTCTTCTTAAAGTTGGGTTTAAAAGAACCCGAACTTGTGACTTGCTCCTTTTTGTCTTTCCCACGGATCCTATCAGATAGTTCCGTGGCATCTTCAAGCAACTGAGCTCGGCGCACTATTTCAGTATAAACTTGAATATCCATAGGCGCCAGTTGAGTAATGTAGTGGGGCCTAAGCCCATTAAGAAATCTACGGGCTTTCATCTTTTCCGTGCTAATTAAATGCTTAGCATATCTAGACAGTCTAGAGAACTGTGCTTCATAATCAGCCACCGATAAAGATCTTTGCTTTAATGAGGCAAATTCGGCGGCCTTCTTTTCCTGGACCCTATCAGAGAAATATTTGGCGTTGAAATATTCAACGAATTCACCCCATGTAACTTGAGTTGGGTCAATAGTAGCTTCAATCGACTCCCACCAGCATCTAGCATCCTTTTCTAACTGGAAGGTAGCTAATAAGACTTTGTCCTGATCCGTGCATTGCATGACACGGAATATACGTTCAATCTCCCGAACCCAATGCTCGGCATCGTCTGGATCGGTCGATCCCATGAACTTCGGGGGATTCATATTCTTGAATGCTTGGTGTAAGCTTCCAGCTCGTGGAGCACCACCTTGTGCTACCTGTTGTAGCACTTGGGTTATCCCTTGAAGGGTACGCTGCATGTTGCGCCATTGAGCACGTTCGGCAGCCATTATCCTACAATTACAATAGCTATGTTAGTATCATATCACTATGATCTTATAAAGGACTCATTGATCATTTAACCCTTGGTTCTACCCACTCTCACTTGGTTAAAGGTTTTGAAACCTATCCTTGGACTTGGGTTTCCTAGGAATTGAATACCTTAGGCTCTGATACCACAAAGACTGTCACGCCCCGAGCGCGGAAGATACCCGGAGATGCGCGACGTGTCTATATCAATCATGTCAATCAGAGTGGTCATGTATTCGACACAAAGACAGAGATGCGCAAAATAGCAAGATAACCCAATCCTTTATTTCATAATGGATAGACTATTACAAATCCAATACTCTGTTTAATAAAAAGGAAAAGAATACATATTTGACTCAAGAAACTATAGGAAAGACTAGATGACACTTGGAGAATCTCTATCTCTTCACTCTTGACAATTCCCATCCGATTGACTTCCATCGTCGTCGGACTTACCTGAAAAGTAAAAAGGGACAAACGGAATGAGCGAACGCTCAGTAGGAAATTATATCTCAAGTACTAGCAAGTGGTTTAAGTAATTACATTTTCATGGATGCAATAAAGCTATGCATGCTCGCATGAACGACAAGATAGAGAGAATGTAATATCAAAGAAATAAGATGAACTTTCATGAACAAGATACAAGTTATTCAAGATATTCAAGCAAGTACCATTATCGAGTCATGTCAAGAACTTTGGCTATCATGTATCAAGCAAGTAAATTACCCTTTTTCGGGCCACGCATTTCATTTCATGTCAAGTACGAGTCAAGTACAAGATGTGTGTGGAATGTCCAATCAAGCAAGTCAAGTACTCGGTATAATGCCAGATACCTTATCATTTTAACTCCCATGGGCACAAGTACTTTCGGGTGCTCCTCCCAGGACCAGATCGGGCCCTATATGCGCAGGCATTTATCATGTGTTTTGACATCCACTCTTGTTTATATAGCCAATATAGAATTTCAATAATCAAGCTTGTAGACACGTATGACAACTTTGATAGAATAGAGTTCAAAATATGACAAAGGACATAGAATGGCGATAATAACGGTATAATCACGATGTCGGTAAAACTAGGTAGATTATGGTTCCTTTAACTTAGGTACCATGACAAATCAATATGGACATTCTTTATATAGAATTGAGGTCCACGTGAATATTAGATCAAGCAAGATACCCTCATTCTTATCATAGAATTGGGGTTTACAAGAATGACACGATATGGCATGATATCATCATCCCATCAAGAATTTCTTATGATATACTCTTTGTATAATCATAAGGGCCGGTATACCATGTTTTCTTTAGATTGACATGGCAAAAACTGTGTAATGGGTTTTTAGGGTACAACCAGCTCAGTCGGCCTTGAGGGAATCCAAGGCTACGAGGAGTCTTACGGAGGTCTCTATGACTAACTCGCTAGTCCAAAGGAACGGAATGTCCAATGGAGAGCTTGTATGTCAATGAGAGTTGAGTGTGGTCGATAAATCAACATGAAAACATGGGACTATACTCACGGAGTGGAGAATAGTGCCGATATATATATATATGTATAATATATAAACCATCGGTTAGCAAATCAGAGGAAAAATCAGTTTACAGTAAAATAACGACTTAGGTCAAGTCGTGTATTGAATAATTAACGCCTAACAGAAGGGCGTTTACATGTATTGCCAATTTGCAGAATTTCCATTTATTTCATTAATTTATCAAAAACACGCCTTTCCTAGGGGCGTTTCTTCAAAGTTGACGACTGCAGGGGCAGGCGTCTCATAATTTACATATTCGACAGGATATAATTATTCTCAGAAATTTATCAAAAACGCGCCCTTGGAAGGGGCGTTACTTCTAATTCCATTATACAGATAATGTAAATTTCAGGGTTTTAACAATTACACGCCCAATGAAGGGGCGTTACTTTTAAATTTACGCCTTATATACAGACGTTAGTCCAGTGAGAGACGACCTTGTCTAGGTCGTGAATTCAAGAAATACCATGATTTTTTTCATGGGCAGTACTAATTTCAGGATACAGGATAATAGAACTCATGGGAAAACGAATATATGGTCATGACAATAATATCAACATGTTCGAAGACATAGGATCATGCATTATTAGTGTAGAATCAGGTTTTCATATGTAATCAGTTCTTAGCACGGGTGAGTAACGATTAATGAAATTAACGCCTGAGTGCAGGGCGTCAATCCAAAATTGACGACCTTGGCAGGGTCGTGATTTGTAAAGTAGCGCCCTAGTCTGGGGCGTGTATTTCATAATCACGCCCTTGCTAAGGACGTGTTTTTCAAGAAATTAACAGAAAGTCGTTGAAAAACTATAGTAAACCAAACCATGTATATGCATGATAATTATTGTACTGTATCAATTTAGTTTGGGCTACAGTGACTTGAGAAAACCTACCTTTAATGATAGATTTGGAGATGACCGGTCAATAACTTGAGAAGAACACCTTGGGCAGGAAGAAGGAAAATTCAGTTGATGAAGATGATGGCGACGATGATCTTCAATCAACCTGTAGGGGAAGAAAGGAGGGAGTATGAAGATATAACCGAAGTTTAGGAAAACGGTTTGAAGAACATTACCTTGTTCTTCACGTACGTAACCTTCTGGACCTATAACAGAAGAAGATGAATAGAAGAACATATGTTCCTCTCACGTACCTCTGCAGACGAATAAAGCAAATAGGTTTAGGTTTGGATCGAACGTATTATTTATAGGATTTTGAAGTCCTAACAAGAGTAGGGTTTGATTAAGGGTAACATATCCCTAATAGAGTCCTTACTCTAATAGATACTTACTAGATTAGGTTAATCTTTCCCTGGATAAGCTCTGGGTTCGAACGAGTCACGAACTGAATTAACGCCTTTGGTCAGGGCGTGTATTCTTGAATTAACGCCTTGCATAAGGGCGTTTCTTAAAAAGCGCCTTGAAAAAGGGCGTTTCTTTTTTTTTAAAACACGCCCAAGCTAGAGGCGTTTCTTTTACTTGCCTATTTGGTCGTGAGAATTGACGACCGCACGTGTGGGCGTCCTTTCTTGAGTCACGCCTTTGATAGAGGCGTTTCTTTTTGAATTAACGCCCTAATAAGAGGCGTTATTTTTAATTTGTTTTATTTCGTCCAATTAACCCTATTCCTTTTATATATATTACTTCTGTAATATATATGTTTTAATTCATTTCAATTATTCATTTATTAGGGTTGCTACATGTCCTGTTTTAAAAATTCTTGAAAAATCACAAAAAAATAAAAAAAATTTAGAAAAATTTAGAAAATTTCAGAAAACCAGAAAACTTAGAAAACATGATTTTATACCTTATTCTTCAATATATTTTATGTTTTTTTAGTGTTGATTAGTTGCTATTTATCTTTTATCCATCTCTCTTTTTGAAAAAAATAGAAAAAAATTCTCTGAAAAAAATTAGAAAACAGAAAATAGAAAAAAAAATTCATTGTCATGACATCATTTTCCATGTTTATTGCATCTCTTACATGCATAGTTGCATTTAGTTGAATTTTTTTTCAATGATTTGCATCTTTGAAAAAAATAAAAAAAACAAAAAAAAACTTTCTCTTATTATCTCTTTCCCCTTCTTAAGGGTAAATTTAGGCACATCTTTCTTGGAATTAGAAGGACCTTCCATTGAGCACTCCATCTCTTTGGACAGGAATCTCCTTTTTTCAAGACCTCCATAAGTCCCCGCACCCGTGGATTCTCTCACGGACGCCGAGCCGGTTGTACCAAGAAGCACCTTGAAGTTAGCTTGCCCTTAGAAGTTAAAAAAAAAAAAGAGTTTTGGAACTTGTTGCTACTTTGGATAAATCGGTGTTTAGGCTAGAGGTTGAGTGACAAAAGCCTAAGCGGAATTGTGGTTAATTAATTAGGACCCTACGAAAGTAGGGGGAGCCTCTCACAACTCCACCTCCTACCTAGCCGGTGGACCAATTTGGTAGTGAGTATCAATTCCTCTTTTGTTAAAAAAAAATAAACCATTATTTTGCATACATAACTCATATAGTTGTTGTTTCCATTTGCATCATTTTGAAAAAAATTCAAAAATCAAAAATACAAAAACAACTCTCATTCTTTGGGTCTTATTGCATTGCAAGAACGGTATGAGATCCCTACATCCACACTTGATAGGACCCATATGTGAGATTGAGAGATTAGTGCATATTAGAAACTATCATCAACCTAACCTCATGGTAGACCAAAATCAACAACAACAAGCTCCCAAGTAAATGAAGGAATATTTCATGCCAAATCAATACCAACATTCCTTCTATGTTCAAGCACCCCAAAACCAAGCGGCTCAATATGAGATTAAATCAAGCACCATTCAAATATTGTCATCCTTCTATAGCAATACCAATGAAGATCCCTACAAACATCTTGATGAGTTCCTCCAGATTTACTCCATGGTTAAGATCTAAAAATTTTCTGATGATGCTCTTAAATTGACTCTCTTCCCATTCTCTCTCAAGGACAAGGCTAACTATTGGTTAAGCACCTTTGGTAGATCAATTGACACATGGGCAAAAATGTAAAAAGAGTTTTTGAAGAAATTCTATCCCATTGGTCAAACCAATACCATGAGGAGATCTATAATTAGATTCACTCAAAATCATAGGGAACAAATCCATGAAGCTTGGGATAGGTTGAAAGATTTGCTAAGAAAATATCCACACCATGGATTATCAAGATGGCAAATAGTTCAGGCATTTTATGAGGGATTAACTGATAATTATCGTCAAATGGTGGATGCGTCATGTGGGGGAGCTTTTATGAGTAAGAGCGAGGATGAAGCTTATGAGTTGTTTGAAATGTTAAGTGAAAATTCAATCAGTCATGCCTCGCTATCCTCTTATGAAAGAATGATTGGGCCATCTAAGAGAGCTGAGTTTTATGAAGTTAAGAATCAAAGAGAATCTGAGAATAGAATGGATATTAATGCTCTTGCGCAAAAGTTGAATAAAATAGACATGTTGGCACAAAAGATGGAGAAGGTCGATTTGGTAGCTCAAAAGGTAGATCAATTGCTATCCAAGAATAGATAGGAACCTTTTTTCTCTTTTGCCCCTCAATCTCAACCATTCTCAAATTCCAACCATCAAGAACTTTGTGCTTTTTGTTCAAGCCTAACTCAGCCTGTTACTGATTGCCCCATAGTGGCCCAACTTCCCCCATTCATCCAAGAACAAATTTTCTTTGCTCGGGACGTCTCTAAGCCTGCTTATGATTCGTATTCTAATACTTACAATCCAGGCTAGAGAAATCACCAAAACTTTTCTTAGAAAAACTAGCAAGGACTATCCATGCAATCCAATCCCTCGAACCATCCAATTCAAAAACAATCCTTCCAAGTTCCAACTCAATCTCAGCAAAACTTTGCTTATGCACCCTTTCAACAACAACATCAACAATTTCAACCTCCATTTCAGCATTCTCAGGCCCCGTAACATCAAGCTCAATTTTCTCAGGGCCAATATCATCAATATCCTCATAATCGATTCAATCAAGTTCAAGCACCATATCAGCCATCCCCTCCTCAGCCCAACCTCAACGATAAAGTTGATCAACTCCATCAATTGATTCTTACTCAACATCAATCTATTTCTAAGTTGGAGAGTCAAATAGGGCAATTAGTTGCAAGTAACATGAGGAGAGAGGTAGGTCAGCTTCCTAGCCAACCTGTGGCTAATCTTAAAAGTCAACCTCCCAGCTTCCCTTAAAGATCTCCTCTTCTTCCTCAACCAAATCAACCTCAGCCTCCTCCTGCTGGTCCTCAATTTGGGAACGCTAAGGCTATTTCAACTCTTAGGAGCGGGAGAACTTTAGTTGATCCTTATAAGGCTAGAGGAGTTTGTAGTAGCTCGGCCTAAAAGGCCCAAGAATAGAGTGACAGTGCGGATGATGAGCCCATAATTGTTGAAAATAAGAAGCCAGAAGGTGAAAGGAAGGACCTTGATAAAGGCAAAGATAAGATTGAAGAAAAACTCCACGATTATACACCAAAGGTCCCGTTCCCTGATGCTTTGAAGCCAAAAGCTCATAAGAAGCAGCCGATTCAACAGGAAGAATTAATGGAATTATTCAAACAAGTAAATATCAATATTCCACTCTTGGACGCAATCAAGCATGTTCCGACTTATACTAAATTTTTGAAAGAGCTTTGTACGCCGAAGAAGGAACCAAAGACCATTACTCAAAAGATCCGTTTGTCTGAGGATGTGAGTGCTGTTTTGATGAATCATTTACCAAGAAAATTGAAGGATCCCGGAGCTCCGTTGATCTCATGTGATATTGGTGGTGTTACTTTTGATTGAGCATTGCTAGACTTAGGAGCTAGTGTGAATCTGTTGCCCACCTTTATCTACGAGCAGTTTGATCTAGGAGAGTTAAAGCCTACTTCCATAATCCTTCAATTAGTGGATCGTTCAGTGAAAATTCCTAGGGGTTTGTTAGAGGATGTCATTGTTAAAGTTCATGAATGCTACTTTACCGTGGATTTCTTAATTTTGGATATAGCCTCGTCTCTAGAATTGAAGCATACACCTATTATTTTGGGACGTCCTTTTCTGGTTACCGCTAAGGCCAACATAAATTGTGCCACGGGAATGATGGATATTTCCTTTGGAGACAAGAAAGTTTCTCTAAATGTTTTCAAGGCATCTCAATATCCGGAACAGGACAAGGAATGCAATGCTATCGATATCTTTAAGGATTTAATTGATGAAAATCCGGATGAAGTTAAGGATACTCTAGAAGAGGGTAGCATGCTGTAGGATTCTCTTTTCTCTTCCGCACCCTACTCTGGGATAGAGCCTCTTCCCGTAGTTCAATATGTACCAATTCTTTCATATTTAGAGCATCCTCATGTTCTTGAGCTCAAGCCTCTTCCGGACTCATTGAAATATACTTATCTGGGCCCTGATCAAACCTTGCCTATCATCATTGCTTCCAACCTTACTTCTGCTCAAGAGTCGTAAGGATTTGAGAGCAATAGGTTCGTCTGTGGCAGATTTGAGAGGAATCAGTCCGGATGTCTGCATGCATGACATCTATTTAGAGGACAATGCCAAGCCAAGTAGGGAGATGCAGCGTAGGCTAAATCTGAATATGAAAGAGGTGGTTAAGAAGGAAGTTATGAAGTGGCTGGATGTCGGGATTATATATCCCATTTCAGACAATAAGTGGGTCAGCCCAACACAGGTAGTGCCAAAGAAATCAGGACTGACCGTTTTCAAAAATGAAAAAGGAGAAGAGGTGCCCACGAGATTGCAAACAGGGTGGAGAGTATGCATTGATTATCGAAAGTTAAATTCTATGACAAAGGAAGATCATTTCCCTCTCCCGTTTGTGGATCATATTCTGGAAAAGCTGGCTGGACAAAAGTATTTCTGCTTTTTGGATGGTTATTCCGGGTATAACTAACTTACTTTTTACCTGGAGGATCAAGAGAAAACTACATTCACGGGTCCTTATGGCACGTTTGCATTTTGAAGGATGCGGTGTGGGCTTTGTAACGCACCTGCCACCTTTCAGCGATACATGATGGCAATATTTTCTGAAATGATGGGAGAATTTTTGAAAATATTTAAGGATGTTTTCTCAATGTTCACTGCATCGTTTGAAGAATGCTTGGAAAATTTGACAAAGGTGTTAAAGAGGTGCATAGAATCCAATCTTGTGCTAAACTAGGAGGAAAGTCATTTTATGGTGCGAGAAGGTATCGTGCTAGGTCATGTTGTTTCAAAAAGGGGGATAGAGGTAAGGTTGATCTGATTTCCAATCTTCCTCCCCCTTCTTCTGTCAATCAAATCCGTTCTTTTCTTGGCCATGCCGGTTTCTATAGAAGATTCATTAAGAACTTCTCTACCATTGCCCATCCTCTTACTCAGCTGTTAGCAAAGGACACTCCTTTTTAGCTTGATAATCATTGCTTAGAGGCATTCCATTCTTTAAAAGCGGCCCTCACTCAAGCCCCACTTCTCCAATCCCCAGATTGGTCGCTGCCATTTGAAATCATGTGCGATGCCTCGGAATATGCAATAGGAGCTGTCCTAGGTCAGAGAATTGATAAGAAGCCCGTGGTAATCTACTATGCGAGTCGCACCCTCGCCGATGCTCAGATGGACTACACTACCACAGAAAAAGAACTTTTGGCTATTGTGTTTGCCCTAGAGAAATTCGTTCATATCTTTTAGGGGCTAAAGTTATTGTGTATTCTGATCATGCTACTCTGAAGTATTTGCTCACCAAGAAAGATGCTAAACCACACTTGATTTGCTAGATTTTATTGTTACAAGAATTTGATTTGGAAATTAAGGACAAGAAGGGTTTAGAAAATGTTGTTGCTGACCATATGCCATGTATTGTCATACCTACTAGCACTCCAATGAATGATTTCTTCCTTGATGAGCATTTGCTTGTTATTTCTCACTCTTCAACCCCCTGGTACGCTCACATAGTTAACTACTTGGCAGTAGGACAACTTCCGGGAGGGTAGACGAAGCAGGAAAATGATCACTTCTTCGCGAAGGTCAAGCACTATTTTTGGGAGGACCCAGAGCTGTTTTACATGGGTCCTGATCATATTATTTGAAGGTGTGTCCCCAAAGAGGAGCAACAGTCTGTTTTGAATTTCTGTCATAATCTTGCATGTGGGGGACACTTTTCAGGTAAAAAGACTATGGCTAAAGTTTTACAAAGTGAATTTTACTGGCCCACATTGTTTAAGGATGCATATTAATTTGCTAAAACATGTTTGAGGTGTCAAGCTATGGACAGTAATTCGAAGAAAGATATGATGCCGTTGAATCCCATTCTGATAGTTGAAATTTTTGATGTTTGGGGTATAGACTTCATGGGACCGTTTCCACCTTCTTTCGAAAATGAATATATCTTGACGGCGGTCGATTATGTTTCGAAATGAAATGAATCTATAGCCACACGGATGAATGATCATAAAGTGGTAATGAAATTTGTGAAAAGAAACATCTTTTCTAGATTTGGATGTCCAAGGGCTATCATAAGTGATGGGGGTTTGCATTTCGCACATTCTCAGTTTTGAGCTTTACTCCGCAAATATGACATTACTCATAAGCTTGCCACTCCCTATCATCCCAAAACTAGTGGCCAAGTAGAAGTATCCATGCCACGCCCGACGCGGAATATCAGAACGAGGCAGTTATAATCATTCATGACAATCAGAGCAATAATGAAAATTGAAAAGAATGCATAAATGCAAGGAAAAATGAATTACTCAAATACTACAAATTTATTCATAAATGAGAAATAATTGTTTCCAAGTACCAACTGATAACTTACATAATGACTCAAATTGAAAATTTTAACTCTGCAAGAACTAATAACAACTGACTCTCTCAAGGACAACTTATCAGCCATTACAAAGACACCACTAATGCAAAGACAGCCACCAGGTCCATCATCTAGATGGTTCACTCCAAGGTCTTCACTCTTTCCCATCCCCATCTGTTTGCGTATCTTCCTCAGAATTACCTGAAAAGGGGGAAAAACTAGGTGAGCGAACGCTCAGTAGATTCTAAAGTAGGCAAAGTATAAGTGATTAGCCAATAATGTCATGCTAATAACGCAAAATAAAACAAAGCTGACAATATTCAAGAGAAATGAAGAAAAGGAAAAGAATGCCAGAAATAAGTTGAACAGCAATTTAACATGTTTCCAAGATTTGTCCGATCAAGTACACAAGTATAGCAAGTCATGTAGAGTTGAACTTTCCAGTAGAAAGGATATGAATGTCATAGACCACACACACTAGCAAGTACTCGGTGCAATGCCTGACCAGGTCATTACAACTCCCCGGGGCACTAATACTTTTCAGGCACTCCTCCCAGGACCAGACCGGGCCCCTTATGATGCATTAGCATTGATTTGGTGGATCCAAGATCCCAAGTAATATCTAGACATTCATTGGAATCGGCCAATAATTCCAAGGTCAAGCTATGTAACTTATCATCTAAAATCAAGTGAAGTATCAATAATTTGAATAGGAAGCTATGAGATTATGGCTTGCGGATGAAAGGAATTCAATTAGGATCAAATTGCAGTATAAGCCATCCTTGACTTGGATATTGAAGCACACAAGAATACACAAAAAAATAGACTCTGGATAGTTGCAGTCCTACATGGGCCGCAAGGAACAAAACGGTCTAGACTGGACTGCCAGATTTGATACTAGGCCGAAGGATGAAACCCAAATAGGTAGGTAAAGATGATCCGCGTTGGGCCACAACAGGGGAAAAGGACGGTCCTCACTAGGCCGTTTCAGAGCAAAAATGGTCCCGAGTGGGCCGCTATAACTGAATTGAGGTCTAAGGGTGGCCGCATCTAGGTTGGGTCTAGAAATGTCAAGGCAATCGACTTACTGGGCTTCAGGTCCGCCTGAGATGTGGTGGAGTCGAACCGGGGTCCAGCCCACACATCTCAGATCAAACCAGAGGCTTTAGGTCGACTCACATAGGGCTAGGTCAACTGGAAATCAAGGGAAAGTCGACAGACAAACTGGCACACAGGCCAGGTCAAACTCAGAAATGCAGTCATAATAGGGCCGCTAACTGAGTATAGCAGTCTTCACTATGGTCGCTACCTGAGGGTAGCGGTCTAGGAGGGATGCAATCAGATAGAACAGTCCCAAATTTTGGGCCGTAAAAACATGCGATATAATCAAGTCGATAGGTTCCGATTTTGGGGATATAACCTGCCTGGTGTCCTAGTGGGAATTCCAGGCTCAAGGGGTCTTATGGAGGTCTCATAATAGAGGTCCTAGCCCGACGAAAGGAATATCCAGCGGAGAGTCCCAACTATTATAAGCTTGAGGGCTATAAAAACTCGGGAAACGGGATTTATTGCAGTTAGCTAGCACCACCGGAGTGGCATGACTGTCAAACAATCCTAATAATTTTCCACACTTGCATATCACTGGATAATAACACTGAATCAATCAATTCACCATTATGTCTTTATTATATGTTTCAAGAGGAACAATTATGATGATATAATTGAAGTCCCGCGATCAATGACACCCAAGAGGGGGGGTGAATTGGGTGTTTACAAATTTTAAGAAAACTTTAGTCGATTTAAAACAAGTGTGAGGAAAAGCCACAATGAAGTTCAGATCTAAATAAAAACTATCAGATCTAGCAAGATCTACCACACTCAACTGATCTTTGGTACCATGGCGGAGGTGAGAATCTGATGATTCTACTCACGCAAAGTGATATCTTCCTGAAAAGGTTTGCCTTGTCGATCCGAACTCACCTTTTGATATACCAGAGATGTAATGTGGAAATGATAGATTATGCTAAATCTAACTCAAACAAAACAACCAAATTAATCTATGTGTGTGCTTGCACATAATGGTGATAGGAGAAAAGGATCAAACCACACAAGAGACATAATTTTTAGGTGGTTCGAATGCAACAGCAGCAACCTACGTCCACCCCTCACGATCTGTGAGGATTCCCACACTATCTTGTAAAAGATTATAAGATCAAACCACACACACACACTCGTGAGGAGTTCGAAACTCCCACGAAGGTGCACAAGCACCGAATCACACATAAAAGTGAAGAAAGAGAAACTACACACACACACGTATCTATGTAGATCCACACACAAGTATTCAGATATTATAGGAACACACACTTGAAGCTCAACTAGAAATGAAAGAAGAAACACAAAATAAAAGCTTCAGATTTAAGCTCTCCCTTAGTGGATGAAGAGGGTTTTGGATGCAGCTTGATCTCCACTTGACTTGGGTTGATTGTCCTCAGATTGAGCTTGAGAAGCTTGGAGATGGATGAAGAACTTCTTGCACGGAACACTGTTCATGGAGCTATAGTAGCAGCACTCTTTCTCCCTTGGAAGCTCCCTTTGATCTCCCTTGAGTAATTAGGGTTTCTTTGCCCCAAGAGTTGTTTTTATACAACTAGGATGGTCAAGGACAGGCCAAGACACAGATCCACAATTCCAGGGATGTCTGCAGACTTTTGGGATTAAAAAACCATTGATAGATGCTTCAGCCTCGTGGAGAAAACTAAGTCAACAATGGAGGCTTAGAAGCTGGCGATCGATCGGAATAGGTGGGCGGTCGATCGGAAGTTTACAGAGTTTTAACCTTTCAACGCTGGGAAAATCGGTTGACCGGTCCAGTGGGGGTGGTCGACCGAACTCTATAATTTTACAGAGTTTTTAGCTCTGGGAGATCAGGCCAACCACCCATACTGGCCAGGTCGACCGAACTCTAAAAAAACCTGCAGAAATGAATTGTTAGCCTAGTGGATCATATCCATATGACAAGAACTTCATGTCCTCATCCAATTCATGCATTTTCAGTTTTAATCATGCTTTGATTTATATTGGGTTAGATGGACGCAGTCTATCTCCACAGAGTGTGGATCTAGAGGGGGTGAATAGATCAACTTGCCTAATTTAAAACTACTGCAAGTTCTAAAGCGGAATTTAGGCAAACATCAGTTAAGCTAAGCAAAAGATGCTAAACAAAAGGTCGAAAGCTAGACATGAGCATAAGCGATGCAATCAAATAAGCTGAGCAAGAAATTCCCATCGCACACAGATCACACAAAAACACAAACACACTGCACACACAATTTTTAGGTGGTTCGGTCAACGACCTACGTCCACCCCACACTCAACCGAGTATGGCTTCCTGCTGCGCAGCACAGCTTGCGTCCGCTGGGTTTTACAGCTTGGCCAAACAATCCGCTGATACACAGCTTCGCTGGGCACTACAGCTTGCCGACCAGAGGATCTGATCCTCTGCAACCGCTGGGGAAATACAGCTTAACCCGTCCAGTGGAGACTACCACTGCAAGACCGCTGACACACAGCTTGAAGAAATAGTATTCGGAAATGAAAGACAGAATCAAAATGAAAACAAAAAACCTCAAAAATAATATAGCTCTAAGAGCAAAGCTCAGCTCTGGTTTTGAACCACGAGACTGAGATACATACTCTCTCACTCTCACTCTCAATCAGCTCTCTCTCAACTCAATCTCTCTCGATCTCTTCCTCTCTCTTCTTCTCCTTCTTCTCTATTTCTTCTTCTTCTTTTCTCTTTTCTCTCTGTGGATCGAAGGCTCACTGCTATATAGACTTTCTCTTCATTTCTTTCGATCAGTCTTCTTCTGTGGAAGAAGGCTTCTTTATATAGCAACAACAGCAGCAGGCGTGTGCTCTCCACGTTTCCCGCCCAGCAATTTGGACCACATGGCAGCATCGAATGGAGTGTCAGTACACGTGTCCTCATCTGGATACCTTGTCCTTCTCGGATCACGAGCCAGGTACCTGGGATCACGTGCCCCTCATTAGCTTCTTCAGTCCGATGTATAGAGTTCTCCGTTCACTTACTCAAGGACAGCAATCTGACTTGCTGCGTCGATGCTGTCACTCAATGGCGTTAACGCAGTGAGGCATTCCAGTAGCCATTAGCCTCGTCTCTTTAGCTGCTGCGTCGACGCTGCTCAATTGTGGCGTTGACGCAGTGGAGTAGCCTGTGAAGATGAATGCTTCTTCAACTGCTGCGTCGACGCTGCTTGCTTGTGGCGTTGACGCAGTGGAGTAGCCTGTGAAGATGAATGCTTCTTCAACTGCTGCGTCGACGCTGCTTGCTTGTGGCGTTGACGCAGTGGAAGATATCGTGAAGGCTTCGTCAACTGATGCGTGGACGCTTTAAGCACACAGCGTCGACCCTGTTCCCTTCAGCAACAAGAATGAAGTCATAAGATTTGAGTATGTACATTGAAGTGTATACACTTCGTTGTATAGACTTGTGAAGGCAGAATGCAACGTACAGACTTTACCCATTGTATGGACTTCATGTAATGCAAACGAATGTGAAGACTTCAGTCTATAGACTTGAAAGTCTTGAAGCCAATGTATGGACTTGAGCAAGCTAAAGGGCTGTACAGACATCGAAGACAAGGGCCGATGTATAGACTTGCCAAACAGTTCAGTGTATATACTTTATGCAAGGAGGCCAATGTGTAGACTTGAAAAGCTGAGGCCAGTGTACAGACTTGCCACCTACCATTGTGTAGACTTGATCAGCATAAGACACAGTATAGACATCAACTCTGCACATCGAATGTATGGACTTCAAGTGGGAAGACCATTGTAGAGACTTTGGTTTCGAAGACAATGTGCAGACTTCGAGTTTGAAGACCAATGTCCAGACTTTGAGTTTGAGGACCAATGTCCAGACTTTGAGTTTGAGGACCAATGTCCAGACTTCAAGTAACACTGTGGATGTACAGACTTGATGGAGCGAAGCGATGTGTAGACTTGAAGCTCCTAATGGATGTATAGACTTCAAATATCAAGACGCTGAGGAAGACAGACAATGTAACGATTTACTGTAACAGTCTAATGTACAAACTTCATGAAGCTCTGGACATTGAATGCTGTACAGACTTAGCTCAATGCCTGAGATGCTAATAAAGACGGATGATGTTCAGACTTGCTGACAGACCGATGTACAGACTTTGCTCAAATGCATGAGACGCTAGCTGAGACGCTGGACTCTGTACAGACTTTGAGCGATGTATGGGCTTCAAAGAAGTTGGCGATTCAATGTACAGACTCTGAGGTTCAAGGCCAACGGCTGTACAGACTTAGAATATTTAGACTGATGTACAGACTTCATGCGTTGACGCTGTACACACATCCAATGAAGTGCGTTGACGCTGTAACATGATGCGTTGACGCTGTGCACACTTAACCAATTCAATTGAAGTGCAGTGTGTGAACTTTATCCAAATTGGACGATGTATAGACTCATGACAGTAAGAAATACAGACAGCAGTGTATTAAATGCAAAGAACACATAGTCAATCTGATAGACCAATTTCATCAAATCAAAAGCAGTTGCCAATCAATCAAAACAATGGTGTTGCCAATGAAATAAAGTAAGTGTCAACATCATCAACATAGAGGGGTCACAACAATCTCCCCCTTTTTGATGATGGCAACCCCATATGAAGTAGAAGAGCAACATCCTGTCATATAGATATATGTTTGATGAAAGACATGATGTGTTATGCAGATTGACATGCAGATGCTATGAAGGCATGCAACTCACTGCCTCAAACTCTCCCTTGGAATGAATTCAGAGTTGAATTCAGAATTCAGACAGATATGTATTCTCCCCCTAGACAGCCCCTAGACAATATGACAATATTCTCCCCCTTTGCCATCAACAAAGAGGAGGGAAAAATTAAATACAATGGAGGAATCAAGAGAAGAACTGACTGGCATTCTGAATAGGTAGTTCATGAATAAGCATTCTAAAGCATAGAGTCTTCAGTCATATGAAATTAGAAACTGCTGTCAGAAAGAGTTCTAGTTTAAAGATGATAAAATTTGGAGTTCATGCACTACAAGCAATAGATAAGTTCACTGTGCATGATAAAACATAAACCAGAATCATATTTGCATGAAAGATTCAGTTTCATAATATCTTACTTTCATAGTCTCAAAAAAGTATTGAGAGAAATCAAGTCATGTATTGAAACTAAACAAATTGACACTCATGAACTTTTCTTTTGAAGGAACAGCATTATCAATATTAGATCATTTTGAGCATTTAGGTACCATAAGTCTTTCTGCGTAAGGGTATACGTTTATAAGACGCCAATACCCCTAGATACTCAACAAGATGGACCATTCTGCCTATGATCAAATTCAATAGAACTGAGTTACACCTTTTTGTGTGAGGGTACACGTTTATCAGACGCCAGTTACCCCCAGGTACTCAGTGAAACCAGCCTGCTGTTTTGAACATTTTAAACAGAGATAGCTGATACACTTCATGACATGAGTGTTGTCCACTTCTTTGATGGATCACTCAGTTTCTCAGTGATTTATCAGTCATTGCTCTGCCAATATTAATTTTCAATGATTTTTAATGTTTTCAATAGCTTTCTTAGCTGTCCTTTTTATGTTTCAGAATGACTTGTTCAAGAACAATACACATACTTAACCTCTCTAACATGATTTCAGATGAGTTTTCAGATTTCAGATATGATTAGCTTTGTCTGACATGAAATAAGAAAGAGGTTGAGAGTTTTATCAATTTTCAACTTACTTATATACTGATTGCAATCTTTAAACTCCAACCATTATAAGATTTAAACCATTACATCAGTCTTTGAACAATTCAAATTCTTATAAATGAAGAAGTCCATTTTCTACTGCTTAGAAATCAGAACTGACCAACAGATTGCCATAATGTCAGAGACAAGTATTCAGAGTTAAAGGTTGAATGACTTCAAGAAAGTTGAAACCACTCTGAATTTCTAGCAATACTCCCCCTGTCTATATGCATGCAACATGGCAAGAATTAATTGAGAGAGAGTTTATGCATAGGTCATGAATGAATGATATGCAAGGACATGCAAAGACTCGACAAGCTCCCCCTGAATATATGCAATACAGGACAGTTCTACATCCACATTCACATCCACATGATTTATCCAAGCAATCAAAAATAAGTCCACATCAGAGATTTTATTCACAGCAATTAAACAATCATTCATCATGCTGAAATTTACATAAGCCAAGTTCTCTTCTAAGAAACTTAAATTTTTCATTCCAAGAGGCTTAGTAAAAATATCAGCAATTTGTTTTTCAGTTTCTATGAAATTCATTTCAATCTCCTTTTTATTTACAGCATCTCTAAGAAAATGATGTTTTATCTCTATATGCTTAGTCCTAGAATGGTGAACAGGATTTTTAGCAAGGCATATAGCACTAGTATTATCACATAAAAGTGGAATGCATCCCAGATTTATCTGATAATCAGCCAGTTGGTGCTTAATCCAAAGTACTTGGGCTGCACAATTACATGCTGCAACATACTCAGCTTCAGCTGTGGATAATGCTATAGTGTGTTGCTTCTTAGATGCTCAAGACACTAGACAGCCACCAAGGAATTGACAGTAGCCACTAGTGCTTTTTCTATCTACTCGACACCCAGCATAGTCTGCATCAGTGTAGGCTAGAAGCTCTAACTCACACTTAGCAGGATACCAGAGACCTAGTTCTTGGGTGCCTAGTAAATACCTAAAAATTCTTTTCACAGCTTTAAAATGATTTTTTTTAGGACTGGCCTGAAATCTAGAGCATAAACACACAGCAAATTGTATATCAGGCCTAGATGCTGTAAGATAGAGAAGAGATCCGATCATACCTCTGTATAGCCTTTGGTCCACAGGTTTACCTTTAGAATCTTCATCCAAACTGGCTGATGTACCCATTGGAGTGGCTATTTCCTTGAGGTTGTCCATTTTGTACTTCTTCAATAAGTTCTTTACATACTTGGACTGAGAGATGAAGATGCCATCTTCTGTTTGTGTAACCTGCAGTCCAAGAAATAGTTTGAGCTCACCCATTGAGCTCATTTCAAATTCATCAGTCATTATTTGAGAGAATTCCTCACACAATTTGGGGTTAGTTGACCCAAACACAATGTCATCCACATAAATCTGAATGATAAGAATATCTGGATGGCTTACCTTGGTAAACAATGTTTGATCCACTATACCTCTTGTGAAGTTCTTGTCGGTGAGAAATTTGCTCAACCTGTCATACCAAGCTCTAGGAGCTTGCTTTAAACCATAGAGAGCTTTATTGAGCTTGTAAACATGATTAGGGAAATCTAAACATTCAAACCCAGGAGGCTGTCTCACATAGACATCCTCATTAATTTCCCCATTTAGAAAAGCAGATTTCACATCCATCTGCTGAAGGTTTATTCCTAGGGAACATGCATAAGCCAATAAAATTCTTATTGCTTCTAACCTAGCTACAGGGGCAAAAGACTCTTCAAAGTCTATTCCAAATTCCTGATTGTACCCCTGAGCTACAAGTCTGGCTTTATTTTTAATAACATTCCCCGCTTCATCAGTTTTGTTTCTAAATACCCATTTAGTCCCTATGACTGTTTCATGATCAGGAGGTGGAACCAAATGCCACACCTTATTCCTGTCAAACTGATTGAGCTCCTCATGCATGGCATTAATCCAATGCACATCTTGGAGAGCACAGTCAATGGACTTGGGTTCTATGTTTGATACAAAAGCATAAGCATTCAGTTCATGTTGAATTCTTAAGTGGCCTCTAGTCCTAGGGGGTCATGCAGATTTCCAATAACATTATCTACAGGATGATCCTTGAGATATCTAATATTTGCAATTGGAGTATCATGAACTTGATTTACCTCCCCCTGAACTGTAGGCTCCTCTTCATTAAGCTCTTTATGTTCTTCTTCATCCTCGGATTTGTCTGCAGGATCTCCTTCCTTCAGAATTTCACCATTGTTTTCATTCCTGCATTGACCAACATTAGAATTTGCCAAGGATTCATCAAAAACTATGTGTGGAGATTCTTCAACAGTTTTAGAGTTCAGATTGTACACTCTGTATGCTCGGGTGTTTTCAGAATAGCCAAGAAAAATTCCTGGTTCTCCTTTAGGTTCAAATTTATCAAGGTCCTTTTTATCATTTATGTGAATGAAACATTTACAACCAAAAACCTTGAAGTGAGCAATAGAAGGTTTCTTACCTTTTAATATCTCATATGGTGTTTGCTGGGTAGAAGGTCTTACCATGGCTCTGTTAATTACATAACAGGCAGTGTTCACTGCTTCAGCCCAAAATTTCCTTGGTAGACCACCTTCGACAAGGAGTGTACGACCCATTTCCACTAGGGTTCTGTTCCTTCTCTCCACAACTCCATTCTGCTCAGGTGTCCTTGGTGAGGAATACCTGTGGTTGATTCCATTTGACCTGCAGAATTCATCAAATTGTGAGTTTTCAAACTCACCTCCATGATCAGACAAAATGTTTTCAATTTTCTGATTTATTTTAACATAGAACTCCTGAAATTCTGAGAAAGCATCACTCTTATTAGATAAGAAATAAACCCAAGTATACCTAGAAAAGTCATCTACCATGACAAACCCATACCTCCTCCCTGATAGGCTGACAGATCTAGTTGGCCCAAAAAGGTCCATATGTATCAGCTCATAGGGTTTGGAAGACAGATTTTCAGTTCTAGACTTAAATGACTTTCTAGTTATCTTTGATTGAGTGCATGCATCACAGATTTTATTTTCTTTCTTGAATGAGACTTCAGGAAGTCCTCTAACCATGCCATGCTTATTTAATTTGTGCAAAACAGTGTAGCTAGCATGACCTAACCTACGATGCCATAAAAATGCTATGTCTTCTCTACTGGCAGTAAGGCAAAGGTTAGTGTGTTGAATTTCATCTAAATTTATCATGTAAGTATTATTTATTCTTTTTCAGAAAATTTGACAATATCAGAATCAGGTTCAAAAACCTTGCAGCATTGAGAATTGAATAAAACATTGTAACCTTTATCACATAACTGGCTAATGCTAAGTAGATTATAGGCTAACCCTTCAACCAGCATAACATCATCAATGCAGCAGGTAGAACACTTACCTACCTTACCTGATCCGATAATCCTACCCTTTGTGTTGCTTCCAAAGGTGACAAGGCCTTCTACTTTCTCTGTCAGTATGCAAAATTTGGCCTTATCTCCTGTCATATGCCTGGAGCAGCCGCTATCCATGTACCACAAGTTGTTCTTGGCTGCCAGGCATACCTGCATACACAATTAGGTAGAAAAGTTTGGAACCCAAGACTGATTGGGCTCCAATGTAAATGAACTAGAAGCAAAACAGGAAAGCAAATGTTTCGGAATCCATATTTGTTTAAATGTGTTTTTTTCAGTGGATCCTACAGATTTTCTTCTGTTGTTGTTCCTTTTCTTCTTATTGTTCTTTTTCTTATTGGCAGCAGCATGATTATTGACAGTATTGTTATTTCTGTGCCAGTGCCTTGGCCAGGGTATGTCCACAAAATTTTGGCCATAGTAGTTCCTGGGCTGGCTATGAAAATATTGATTTCTAGATGTCCAGTAACCATACCCATTGACCCAATTTCCACTTTAAGGTCTTTGGTTTTGAGCACCCTGGAATGCAAGACCTGTAAACCTACCCTGAGTTCTAGACCAATTTGACCTATTGAAGTAGGTTGGCTGTGCATTGTATTGGTTCTGAGCTCTGGGTTGATAAAAATAGTTAGGTTGACTCCTAGCAGCACCCTGTCTCCCCTGTACTTTGGACCCTGCTGACCTATACACAGGTTTGTATTGGGTCTTCTTAAGAGGTGGAGGTGTTGGTGGAGACTTGGTTACCTTGACCTGGGGTTTACCGGACTGTGTAGGTTGACCCCTAACCTGAGTCTGAGCCCTAGGATTCTGCTTAGATGTGCTAGCTCTACTAGGCTCATTAACCTTTCGTTTGCCCTTCTCCTCAGCACTGGGCATTTTCAGATTAGCAGTTTTGTTCAATAAATTTGTTGAGTTCATGCTAATTAGAGGTCCCTTTTCCTTTTGAGCAACGAATGAAATTGTTTTCATCCCGAATGTTTTTGTTGCACTAGAATTAAATCCTAGGCCCTCTTTTCTGAAATTAACCTTTGACCCTAACAAAGCATTTAAGTTATCTGTTCCTTGGGTCATTTTCTCAATGGTTTTCATTTTATCCTCATTGTCTTTCTGAAGTTCATCAATAGCCTTTTTCAGCTCATTGTTGACATTGAGGACAGCTTCATATTTTTCAGAGATGATTTTTACTTCACTTTCACATTTTTGAATCTTCAGCTTCCATTCATCAATTTCATTTTCAAGCCTTAGATTCTCTTCCTTAGAAGCTTTTAACTCATTTTTGATTTCATCTTCTTCAGAGCATGTGAGTTTCAATTCATCAATCTCAGATTCCAAACATGCAATTTTATCAGTTAGTGTTTTATCATTTTGCATGGAATTGATTTTTCTTCTAAGATGCCTATTCTCTTTTCTAATATCATCAGCTCTATCAGCTATGTCATGATAAGCATCTACCCAATCAGCAATTGTGAAGTTTTCAAATCTAGTGATTACCTCATCTGTGTCCTCCTCTCTATCTTCGGAGCTTGTTGCCATAAGGCAAATGGGCTGTTCAGATTCGGCTTCACTATCTGAGCTGTTGCTGAAAGAGCCTTCATCTTCATCACTCCATGTGGTGATCATAGCTCTTCCCTTCTTGATTTTCTTCTTTGACCTGTCCTTATGTTTCTGATTGTCTGGACAGTCAATTTTCAGATGCCCTGGTTTCCTGCATTGATAACAGACATTAGCTTCATCTTTCTTTGCAGGTTTAGATTTATACCTTTTATCCTTTCGGCCACCACTGTATTTCTTCTGGCCGAACCGTCCTGCTCCCTTTCTGAGAAATCGCCTGAACTCTCTAGTCATCATGGCTATCTCAGATCGAGTCACATCTTCTTCTTCATTTAGGCTCTCCTCTGATGATGAAGAGCTGCTGGAGCTGGATTTTGTTGATTTGCTGGAACTAGCCTTCAGCGCTATCGGCTTCTTCTTCCTCTCGGCTTCATCTGTCCTTGGCATGTTTATCTCATATGCCATCAGTGAGCCAATCAGCTCATCAGCTCTAGTATTACGCAGGTCCCTTGACTCCTCCATCACTGTTGCTTTGGTGTGCCAATTGGGAGTCAGGGAGCGCAGAATTTTCCTCACTACATCATACTCTGCCTGAGGTTTCCCAAAACCTCTGAGGCCATTGGTTATGACAGTCAGCCGAGCGTACATTTCGCTGATGGACTCGTTCTGCTTCATCTTGAAGGCTTCATACTCAGATACAAGAAGATTGGCCTTCTACTCTCTTACTTGAGATGTACCTTCATGAATTACTTCCAGCGCATCCCACATCTCCTTAGCTGATTTGCAAGCAGATACACGGGAGAATTCTGTAAGATGCAGAGCGCACTGGATAGCATTAATAGCACTCCAATTCAGCGTGGACCTTCTGATCTCCTCCTTGGTCCATACATCTTCATTCGGGGACAGCTCATAAGGTCCCTTGCTGACAATCTTCCAAATCTCATAATCCTTAGCCCTGAGGAACACTTGCATACGGTTCTTCCAGTATGTGTAGTTTGATCCATCAAAGAATGGGGGCTTCGTTGTTGAGTGACCTTCAGCAGTCATCCCTCGAGCATCCATCTCTGCCTATTCTCTTCGGGCGATGAGTCCCTGCAGAAGAGTTAGGCTCTGATACCAAGTGTTGGGTTAGATGGACGCAGTCTATCTCCACAGAGTGTGGATCTAGAGGGGGGTGAATAGATCAACTTGCCTAATTTAAAACTACTGCAAGTTCTAAAGCGGAATTTAGGCAAACATCAGTTAAGCTAAACAAAAGATGCTAAACAAAAGGTCGAAAGCTAGACATGAGCATAAGCGATGCAATCAAATAAGCTGAGCAAGAAATTCCCATCGCACACAGATCACACAAAAACACAAACACACTGCACACACAATTTTTAGGTGGTTCGGTCAACGACCTACGTCCACCCCACACTCAACCGAGTATGGCTTCCTGCTACGCAGCACAGCTTGCGTCCGCTGGGCTTTACAGCTTGGCCAAACAATCCGCTGATACACAGCTTCGCTGGGCACTACAGCTTGCCGACCAGAGGATCTGATCCTCTGCAACCACTGGGGAAATACAGCTTAACCCGTCCAGTGGAGACTACCACTGCAAGACCGCTGACACACAGCTTGAAGAAATAGTATTCGGAAATGAAAGACATAATCAAAACGAAAACAGAAAAGCTCAAAAACAATATAGCTCTAAGAGCAAAGCTCAGCTCTGGTTTTGAACCACGAGACTGAGATACATACTCTCTCACTCTCACTATCAATCAGCTCTCTCTCAACTCAATCTCTCTCGATCTCTTCCTCTCTCTTCTTCTCCTTCTTCTCTATTTCTTCTTCTTCTTTTCTCTTTTCTCTCTGTGGATCAAAGGCTCACTGCTGTATAGACTTTCTCTTCATTTCTTTCAATCAGTCTTCTTCTGTGGAAGAAGGCTTGTTTATATAGCAACAACAGCAGCAAGCGTGTGCTCTCCACGTTTCCCGCCCAGCAATTTGGACCACGTGGCAGCATCGAATGGAGTGTCAGTACACGTGTCCTCATCTGGATACCTTGTCCTTCTCGGATCATGAGCCAGGTACCTGGGATCACGTGCCCCTCATTAGCTTCTTCAGTCCGATGTATAGAGTTCTCCGTTCACTTACTCAAGGACAAAAATCTGACTTGCTGCGTCGACGCTGTCACTCAATGGCGTTAACGCAGTGAGGCATTCCAGTAGCCATTAGCCTCATCTCTTTAGCTGCTGCGTCGACGCTGCTCAATTGTGGCGTTGACGCAGTGGAGTAGCCTGTGAAGATGAATGCTTCTTCAACTGCTGCGTCGACGCTGCTTGCTTGTGGCGTTGACGCAGTGGAGTAGCCTGTGAAGATGAATGCTTCTTCAACTGCTGCGTCGACGCTGCTTGCTTGTAGCGTTGACGCAGTGGAAGATATCGGGAAGGCTTCGTCAACTGATGCGTGGACGCTTTAAGCACACAGCGTCGACCCTGTTCCCTTCAGCAACAAGAATGAAGTCATAAGATTTGAGTATGTACATTGCAGTGTATACACTTCGTTGTATAGACTTGTGAAGGCAGAATGCAACGTACAGACTTTACCCACTGTATAGACTTCATGTAATGCAAACGAATGTGAAGACTTCAGTGTATAGACTTGAAAGTCTTGAAGCCAATGTATGGACTTGAGCAAGCTAAAGGGCTGTACAGACATCGAAGACAAGGGCCGATGTATAGACTTGCCAAACAGTTCAGTGTATATACTTTATGCAAGGAGGCCAATGTGTAGACTTGAAAAGCTGAGGCCAGTGTACAGACTTGCCACCTACCATTGTGTAGACTTGATCAGCATAAGACACAGTATAGACATCAACTCTGCACATCGAATGTATGGACTTCAAGTGTGAAGACCATTGTAGAGACTTTGGTTTCGAAGATAATGTGCAGACTTCGAGTTTGAAGACCAATGTCCAGACTTTGAGTTTGAGGACCAATGTCCAGACTTTGAGTTTGAGGACCAATGTCCAGACTTCAAGTAACACTGTGGATGTACAGACTTGATGGAGCGAAGCGATGTGTAGACTTGAAGCTCCTGATGGATGTATAGACTTCAAATATCAAGACGCTGAGGAAGACAGACAATGTACAGATTTGCTGTAACAGTCTGATGTACAGACTTCATGAAGCTCTGGACATTGAATGCTGTACAGACTTAGCCCAATGCCTGAGACGCTAACAAAGACGGACGATGTTCAGACTTGCTGACAGACCGATGTATAGACTTTGCTCAAATGCATGAGACGCTAGCTGAGACGCTGGACTCTGTACAGACTTTGAGCGATGTATGGGCTTCAAAGAAGTTGGCGATTCAATGTACAGACTCTGAGGTTCAATACACACATCCAATGAAGTGCGTTGACGCTGTAACATGATGCGTTGACGCTGTACACACTTAACGAGTTGATGCTGTACACACATCCAATGAAGTGCGTTGACGCTGTAACATGATGCGTCGACGCTGTACACACTTAACCAATTCAATTGAAATGCAGTGTGTGTACTTTATCCAAAATGGATGATGTATAGACTCAATTGATATGAGAGCTTCTAGTGTATAGACTCATGACAGTAAGAAATGCAGACAGCAGTGTATTAAATGCAAAGAACACATAGTCAATCTGATAGAGCAATTTCATCAAATCAAAAGTAGTTGCCAATCAATCAAAACAATGGTGTTGCCAATGAAATAAAGCAAGTGTCAACATCATCAACATAGAGGGGTCACAACAATTTTTGCATTTGGTGTTGTTCATTTGAGCTTCATACCGATACTTACATTTAAGCTTTTAGCATTACACAAAGTGGCCTTAAATACAATCAAAGCTTGCTCGTGATTACTTTGACATGGCATGAGATGAAAAATGAGTTCACGATTTTTTTATCATCAAAATCACTTGGAGAGACTCAACAATCTCCCCATTTTTGATGATGACAAAACATTGGATTAAAAGAGTAATGGCATGCCTTGATAACCAAATAGCACATGTGTAATGCATCAAACCATGGATTCTTCATTGTGCAAGGCAACGCAAACCATTCAAGATATGCAAGCCAGTCAAAATTGTATTTGCCAAGATAGATGGGAAATGAGAAATAAGAGCCAACCACTTTATATCAAAAACCAAGTGCATTCATTTCACCATTTCATTACAAGATACATTGATGCTTGAGAGAATGAATGCAAGACTCTAGACACATGCGACAAAGCAAATGCAGAACTGACACAATGATCCTCACCAATGAACATGCATACAAACATACGAACATACCGACATAAAATATAGAAGACCTGCACTAACTACTTTCTCCCCCTTTGGCATCATCAAAGAAGGGAATAGGATAGACAAAAAGTAGACCCAAAAGACAGCGGACCCAAGTACAATGGACTAGAGAGACGAAGCAAGAGAAAATCCTCAAGGATCATCTGTAGGAGGCTGGCCGTCTGGTGGTGGAGGAGGCACATAGCCAAGGCACTGTCGAATGTCCGCAAGTTGGTGGTCTTGGAACTAAAGGCGATACTGGATATGGGCAAGAGTTTGATCCCTATCATAGTCCCGGCGCTGCATATTCAGGAGAGTGCGGGTCATAGTATGAAACGCCTCATGGGAATCTTCATGGCTCTGTGTGAGGGTGGTCATGTTGGTGGAGAGAGTAAGCATCTGAGTGGCTAAGGTGTCCAAAGCTGTGGAGAAGGAATATTGTCACGCCCCGAACAAGGCGGAAATATCGGGACGTACAGTTAGGGACACGCTGGCAAGAGAGAGAACTAATCTAAAATAATACACAAGTGCTACAAGATGGAAATACTAAATGATCATTAACAAACCACAGCTGATACAATAACCTCAAGTTCAACTTAATACAACTAGAATAATCAACCACTAAAACTCAATAACATGACTGAGACTAAAAGCTCTCCAAAACACAACTAAAGAAAGATAACACACTACTAACACACTAGAACTGATACACTCAAGACATCACTCCTGCCCTTCCCCATCGGTAAGCGCGTCACCTGAAAAGCCTGGAAAGGGGGAAAAACACAACTATGAGCTGACGCTCAGTAGGAAATAACAGACAGGTATAAGTGATTAACAGTTTAATTACATTTTAAAATGTCATGCTACAAATGATAAAACAATAAAAAGATAACGATGATATCACGAAACGAAATTCAAAGATCTTGCAAGGTCAAGAAATATAATGGATAGAATGGTAAGACAAGAATTTACTACAGGAGATAACGATAAAAAGTTGGCCATATCAAGACAATTCAAGTCATGTCAAGCACGTATGTAATTTCATTTCCACGTCCAAGTAATAAGCAAGTAAAGTAACCACAAGTAGAGTATAGAACAGTGAAGAGTGGAAAGTGAAAAGTAGTAGAAAGTAATGTAGAGAGTAGTGGAGAGAGTAGTGGACAGTCCTAGATTTAACACATGTCAAGTACTGGTGCCAAATGCCACACCTAGTCATTCACCTCCCCGGGGGTACACGTAGTGTTCGGGCGCTCTTCCCAGGACCAGACCGAGCCCTTAATTGTTTGCCAGGCATTGATTTCTTTGGATCAAAGATCCCACGAATCTAGACTTCCACAGTTTATGGCCAGAATTCCAAGGTTTAAACTAAGTAGCAATAACAACTTCACGTAGGAAAGAGATTCATTTCCAGAATTTCAAGGTAAGTATAATCATCAAGGAGATCGAAACCAAGTCACAACAAGAGTAAATCGTGCTGCGCTGCTGTAAAACAGCAGCAATCAAACAAGCTAATCAACATATTAATCCTAATCACCAAGTTAAGATATCATGATTAACCATTATCATTTGTATTAGCCAAAGAGCCAACAAGCTAGAACAAGTTGTCAAGGTAAAGAACAAGCTCTCACAGCGGTGAAATAGAATGCATTATCAGGGGCTTTAATTACACCATTAATCATTTATTAAGTGAGTTTCTATTTAACCAATGTAAGTGTTGTAATGGAGATAGTAAACATCGTGTTTTGTACTATGTTTGCGAGAAAGGACCAATGCAAATTGAAATCAAGGGGGGTACATGAATAGGTCAAAAGTTCTTCAAAAATATAATTTCAATGGGTCTAAGTTAAATGGGTTGATTCCCCACTGATTCTGATCCATCTTCGGTTCGAAAAACGAAGAAAATCGGGTTTCTGGTGTACGGGTCGACCCTTGGGGTCGACCCCTGAAAAATTGGGGTCTGGAAGCAGGATGGGTCGACCCCTGGGGTCGACCCTCGGGCTGGGCCACATGGATCGACCCCTGGGGTCGACCCTCGGGCTGGCCTGGGCTGCCAGGTGATGGGTCGACCCCTGGGGTCGACCCCTGCAAGCCCAGAACCGGCCGGGGGCTTCCGGAAAACGCATGAACTCGCCCAAATGGGGTCCAAATGAGTTGAAATCAAAACCACATGCCATAGGAATCTTGCTAGACATATTAGGGTCATAAAACTACAATTTGGAAACAAGAATTTCATCAGAATTCACAAGAATCACAACCTATTCTATGAAGAACACAAGGAGACCTAGTTCAGGACATACTTCCACTAAATCGTCGAATTCTCTCGATATACAAAACCAAATTTGGGGATTTTGGTGTCAAAAGAACGCTAACACGATCATGAATCCAAATATATATGATATGCTACATGAAGATCAAGTTACATGATTCAAAATAAGCCCGTAATCAAGCTCTGACTTAAGGAACACTATATGAATCATGTTCTAGACATGTTTTTACAAAAATCAAAATTACGATGCATGCTCAATGGAATTTGGGGCTTTCTACGTTAAATGAAAGATAATAACATGCTGATTACTTCATGTAAGTTAATTAGAGTTTGGTTGTTAGATCCTACCTCAAATCGGAGAGAGAAAACACAAACCCTAGGATGAAGAACACTTGGACAGCACCTCACAAAAAGCTCGATTTCTCCACGGATACCTAATGAAAATTGGGGCTTTTGCCACCAATGGATAGAGCTCGATGAGAGGAACAACTTGCTATACTCATGATCAAAATTTGGTTGAGAAATCCTACCTCAATCGATGGATCAAAGAAGGATGAAGGGAAGCCAACGGCCTGCTGACCCACCTCCACAATTCGAACTAGATCTCTCCAGATCTGAAACTTCAGCGAACCCCACAGCAGCCAAATGAAAGAAGACTCGTAGGGCTTCATTTTGATAGCTCATAGAGCTTCTGGAGCCTTCTGAGTTGGGAGTATTCGCTGCTGCAAGCTACGTGTTTAGAAACGGCGCCGAAATCCTTGACTTGACCAAACTATGTCGGCAGCACGTTTTGGGGCTAGGTTTACCTCAAATTGATTGAGGGTAAATGTTCCTTACATTGTGGCCTTCCATTTGCCCTTGATTTCAGATCATTTGGTCGAGTATTAAGGTCGAATTTCGTGTTTTAATCTAAGGGTTAGGTATGGGTCAAAAGTGTGCACTTTTGGGTTTAAACTCTAAATAGATCTTACCACGGATTTACAATGGCTTAATGCCAGAAGGAAAAGTTGTTATCTACCTCGACCTTAATCTGTTTACTATTTTTACAGATTTTTCTAAGGTAGTCGGATTTTTACTTATACTATTCCGTAAATAGTTAAATGTTAAGTTCAGAAAACTAAGTTCACTAATTCGGCATAATAAATGATTTTCTTAGGCTTAAATGTAGAAGACAAAGTTGCTAAACAAAATTAATTCTACAAGATGTGATTTTTGGGAATTTTTAGAAAATAGTTGAAAAATGACTTATTCTATTAATTAATTAATTAATCTAATTAATTTGGATAATTCTCATTAATTCGAATAACTTCAAATAAATTCCAAATAATTACAAATAACTTACTAAATAAATTTCTAAAGAATTTGGGGTCTTACACCCTCCCCTACTTAAAGGAATTTGGTCCTCCAAATTCACTGCACTAAAACTGAGAGTAGAAAAAGATCGCTCACCTAGAATAGATCGGGATACCGCTTTCGCATAGTCTCTTCAGACTCCCATGTAGCTTCTTCGGTCCCACGCCGACTCCACTGAATCTTGACCATCGGTATCGAACGATTCCGGAGTTGCTGTTGCTTCCGGTCTAGAATCTTGACAGGTCTTTCCTCATAGGTCAAATCTTCCTTCAGTTCAAAATCCACCTGCTGAATGATATGAGTGGGATCGTACACATATTTCCGCAACATAGACACATGGAAAACGTTGTGTACGCCAGACAATTGCGGTGGTAAAGCCAGTCTGTATGCCACCTCTCCCACTCTATCTAGAATCTCGAATGGACCAATGTACCTCGGACTCAGCTTGCCATGAATGCCAAATCTTCGGATCCCTCTCGTCGGAGAGACCTTTAAGAACACATGCTCGCCAACCTGAAATTCCAATGCTCTCTCCTGTTGTCGGCATAACTCTTCTGTCTTGACTGGGCTACTTGTAACCGGTCTCGGATAACACGGATGTTCTGTGATGATTCCGAAACAAGATCTGGTCCAAGCCACTGTTTCTCACCTACCTCGTCCCAACACAACGGGGAACGACAACTTCTACCATATAGTGCTTCAAAAGGAGCCATCTGAATGCTAGACTGATAGCTGTTATTGTAGGAAATTCAATTAATGCCAAATGCTCACTCCAATTACCACCGAAATCAATCATGCAAGCTCGCAGCATATCTTCCACTATCTGATTGGTTCTTTCAGTCTGTCCATCTGTCTGTGGATGAAAAGCAGTACTGAAATTCAGACGAGTACCCAAAGACTCTTGCAGTCCCTTCCAGAAATGTGAAGTAAATCTGGGGTCTCGATCAGATACTATATTCACTGGAATACCATGCAATCTCACCACTTCCTTTATATACAAAGCAGCCAATACATCAATCGTCCACTTGGACTTAATTGGTAAGAAATGAGCCGACTTTGTCAATCGATCGACAATCACCCATATCGCATCAAATCCACCACGAGTCCTAGGTAGACCCATAATGAAATCCATGCCAATGCTTTCCCACTTCCATTGGGGTATGTCGAGTGGTTTCAATTTCCCTGCTGGTCTGAAATGTTCGGCCTTAACTTGCTGACATACCAAACATCTGCTCACAAAATCTGCAACTTCTCTTTTCATATTCGGCCACCAAAAGGACCTTTTCAAATCTCGGTACATCTTAGTGCCTCCAGGATGAATGGTATATCTGGATCTATGAGCTTCCTCAAGAATTTTGTTCTTTATTGTAGCCTCATCCGGAACACAAGTTCTGCCTTTAAATAATAATCTACCATCATCGGCCAACATGAAGTCAGGTCTGCTGCTCAAGCTTCCCTTGATCTCTACCAACTCGGGGTCATTATCTTGCAAGGACTTGATCTCTATCAATAATTCAGGTTTAAGTTGAATCTGAGCAATCAAGATCCGATCATTGTCAATATTAAGATCCAGACTAGATAATTGTTCCAACAACCTCCATTCTTGTAACATGAGACTTGACAATCTAGCTACCGGCTTCCGGCTTAATGCATCTGCCACAACATTACCTTTGCCAGGATGATACTCAATCGAGAAGTCGAAGTCTTTCAAGTACTCCAACCATCTCCGCTGCCTCATGTTGAGTTCCTTCTGAGAAAATAAATACTTCAAACTCTTATGATCTGAGAACACTGTAAAGGTTTCTCCATACAAGTAATGCCTCCATATCTTCAAAGCAAACACGACTGCAGCAAGTTCCAAATCATGAACAGGATAATTATCTTCGTGCTTCCTCAACTGTCTAGAGGAATAGGCAATCACCTTCCCATGCTGCATGAGTACACAGCCTAAGCCAATACCTGATGCATCAGTATAAACAACAAATCCTCCTTCACCAGAAGGTAAAGCCAAAACAGGTGCAGTAGTCAAACACTCCTTCAGAGTCTGAAAGCTTCGCTGACAATCATCTGACCAATCAAACTTATTCTCCTTGCGGGTTAATCTTGTCATAGGTACTGCAATCTTGGAGAAATCTTGAATAAATCTTCGGTAATAGCCTGCCAGGCCTAGGAAACTTCTAATTTCAGTTGCACTAGTAGGCTGCTCCCAATTCTTCACTGCCTCAATCTTCGAAGGATCAACTGAAATACCTTCCTTGG